>QXTE01000177.1:2670461-2723990 GCA_003942145.1 Platysternon megacephalum
TCAAGAATTATAACATTCAAAAACCAGTTGGAGAACACTTCAACCTCCCTGGCCACTCGATTACAGACCTAAAAGTCGCAATATTACAACAAAAAAACTTCAAAAACAGACTCCAACGAGAGACTGCTGAATTGGAATTAATTTGCAAATTGGACACCATCAAATTAGGTTTGAATAAAGACTGGGAGTGGATGGGCCATTACACAAGGTAAAACTATTTCTCCATGCTTATCTTCCCCCCCGCCCCCTACAGTTCCCTATATCTCCTTGTCAAGTGCTGGAAATGGGCCATTTTCATTACCACCACAAAGACTTATTTTTCTCTCCTGCTGACAACTGATCACTCTCCTTATAGTGTGTATGGTAACATCCATTGTTTCATGTGTGTATATATATATCTTCCTTCTGTATTTTCCACTATATGCATCCGATGAAGTGAGCTGTAGCCCACGAAAGCTTATGCTACAATAAATTTGTTAGTCTCTAAGGTGTCACAAGTACTCCTATTCTTTTTGCGGATACAGACTAACACGGCTATTACTCTGAAACCTACAGTAACACTGGTTCTTTGAGATGTTGTAGTCTGTGTGGATCCCATGACCCACCCCATGTCCCTGTTGAGTTTTGTCACTGACTTCAGTGACAACAGAGAGACGAGATGAGCAAGGTAAATATCCTGGGACTGAGATGGCTACAACTTCAGTGACAATAGGACAGTTTCCATATAGAGAATAAAAGTCATCTTTTTACCTCTTTCATCCAATTAGGGTTGGCCCTCCTTAAGTAACTTCATAAGCCTCTGTTTTGACAGCTCGTTTCTGTGGTCTTAACTGTTCACATCAGTTGACGTTTGTGATTGTACATTTCTACTTTTGGTTACTAGTTTTGGCTCTTCCATTTGAAGGTCTTAAGTTACTCAGTTCAAAGACTGAGTTGCCAGATAAAAAGAAATGTTACTATTTTTGTGTCTATGACCACCCTACCTAAGTTAAAATAGGTGCTACAGATTATGTATGGTGGCAGCCATACTCTCACTGTCATAAGGAGAGATACGCTCCGATTTCTGAATTCTTCAAGAGTCACAAACAATGACAGTGACCATTTGGGGGATAGGTTAGAGACCTCAGATCTAGATTTTGCTGCTTGGTGGTTACCTTCTGAGTTTTGCCTACAACATATAGGGATCATTTCTGACTCCTCAGTGCTATATATTATTACTCAATAAGAGTTTGTATCCTTCTCCATAACCCTTCTAATCCTCCTTCAGCAACCTTATCATGCAAATCTGCTTCAGCAGGATGTTGATTCATTCATTGTTGCAGAAGTAATGGAACCCATTCCATCTGATCTGCAAAGAACTGGCTTCTATTCCAACTGCTTCTTGATTCTTAAGAGGTTGTTCTCACAAAACTTGGTTTTCTTAAGGAACTGTATTTTAGAAAATATCCAGGGTAAACAACTTCTTTCCTTTACCAGGACTGAGTCCAGGATCTTGTTTTGAAGAACAGACTTTCATTTAACAATCCAACATTTTCACATCCAATCCAACAGTCTCTCACAAATGATCTCTGTTTCATGATAGGGAAGAGTTACTATTTATTTCAGATGCTCTTTGTGGACTAGCTACAGTTCTGAGGATATTTACAAATCTCTATCAGGGCTCACTACTTTGCCACCGGAGACTTCAGGCCTCTCCTTAGCTGGGTGACTGGCTACCAGAGACCAACTGCAGACAGCTTGCTCTGTAATTCTGGCATAGTGTTTTATCTCAAAAGGGGAAAGGGGAGGAGAAAAAAGCAGAAATCGATCAACTGCTCGCTCCCTTCCTCCCCCACATCAAAGAGGGGTGAGGTGTTTTATGCCAGCCACACCTCATGGCAGAGTCCAAACCCTCAGAGTTTAAACGCTGACACCCTGTGATGGGGTAAAAGGGAAAGCCTGCCCTATAGCATTCCCGGCTAGCCAGGCATGGCTTTGCAGTACGCTGCCTTAGTGCCTGCTCAGGTTCTTTCAGTCAATTATCCAGACCAGATTAGTTCAAACATATAGCCCTTTTGTGGGTATGGTTTATTAATTTTTTTTACAGAGTGTAACTCACTTTTTTAGTCGCTCAAGCTCACACCCACTCTGGATCCATGTAAGAGTCCTGGTCAGTTTCATTCCCCTGTTCAGGAAGCCCCAGCCCTCCTCCTGGAGCAGGCTTATACTTTGAACAGTCCCTCCATCCCCAGCTCTCCTCTTTAGAGCTGAAGTTGTAATTTAGACCAGCTGCAGAGCCTCAGCCCACCTCTCCTCCAGCTGGCACTATTCCCCAGTAAGTCCTAGCCCCAGACTAGGAAGGCTCAGCAGACAGACCCTCTCCTACTGCTGCCTCCCATTCTGAGGGAAGGCACAGAGTATATTCATTCTTTTCCCCCATAGTTTGTCCCAATTGGTTGGGAGAGAAGGGACCTCTGCCCCACCCATTCTGCAGGCCCTTAAAGAAACCATAGTCTATGTCTGAACTGTTCTCCTGGGACCATCTTCCTGTCTCCCAACACCTAACTCTGCCTTCCCTCCACTCTAAAAAATCCCAGAATGTATAGAGACACACCACAGACAAGGTGTTGACTGACCACTAGTCATTACTACTCTTAAGGGGCAGTCACCTTGTGATACATGGGCTAATCTACATCAAGAATGGACACCTCACTCCAAAGATGATCTTCCTAGTGTCTAGCACTTCAGCCAGAAGAATAAGTGAGCTTCAGGCACATATGGACAAACCTTCCAATACGACATTCCATGGGGACAATGTGGTGTTAAGACCTCACAAAGTTAATTTTTAAGATGGTCTCAGAATTTTATCTAAACCAATCAATCAGCCTGCCTGTCTTCTTCCTGAAGCCACACTTGGCATTAGGAGAAAATAAATTATATACACTACCTGTATCCAGGACGCTTCTTTATTACATTGACAGAACCAAACCTTGTTCAGAGTGATGCTCTTTTTATTTTGAGCCATATCTGGGCATTCTAAAGGTCAGGCCATCTCTTCACAGACTCTTTTAAAATAGCACCATTAGTTCCCATCTTTTATATATACAGATTGGTAATTCTGAAAGTCTATTAATTCCTTCTTGTTACCTACCCTTAATACTAAGTGTTATTTGAAATGGTAAATCCTTTATACAATGTGATCCTAATTCCCATGACCCAATGGTCTCTCTTTTTTTTTTATACAGGGGTAATTTAAAGACAATATTAGCCTTTAATCTATCTTTCTTGGGAAAAAATTGTCTTGATAAATGTTATTTTCCATAGCAAGGAAGCTGATACTGGTATATTTGACACATACAATTAATAGTGATCAATATAGGTTTTTTTATGGAAAACTTTACATTATGCTGAAGTAATACAAGATTAAGAAAAAGAAAGGTATTTGATTTTCTTATATATAACATTATAAGAGGTAACATGAATGAAAGAAAAGATTGTCACAGGATAATGGTCTCTTAGTAATGCATAAATGCAGAGGCAATGTCAAGATATTTCCAAAGCTAGAACAATTGATCCAGGGATAAACATAATGGGTGAGTTAATTTGGCCTAATGACTTTATTTCTAATATACCAAATTAATTGTTTAGATTTACTAATATTAACTGATAAATACTGGCACTGTAGGTTGACAGATGCTCATTATACCATTATTTATCTGCTTTATTCTGATTGACTTAGACAAAAAGTTCCATTGTGCACTTCAGCCTCAATTAAAGATTTAATAAAGACAAGGAAAGAAAATCTAAACTAAAACTCAGGCTATCTAGAAATAACAATGTTTCACAGCAGAGTGTTAAAACAGAATTTTTTTTTGATGAAATGGATATACCAGCCATGTTAAATTTATGTTAAACAAGAAAGAAAAGCCTTCCAGAAAAGAGCTTCTCTGTTGCAAAATGATATTTTGATTTTACAAGGTGAATTGTCTACACGAACATTTAGTTTGTGGTAAGTCTATGTGTAGTAGCTAGCCATGAACTGTCTGCGTGGCTCCTGCTGATACGCACAAATAATTCTTTAGTGAGCTTTGATCTACCTTGCTTTGATAACTAAATGTTTGTAGACAAGCCCTAAGTTGTCTAAGTCTGTCATTAATACGACCCTGAAAGGTCCTGTTTATCACCACACTATACCAAAACAAAGTTGGTAATGTACATTAAACCAGTGGTTCTCAACCAGGGGTACATGTACCCGGGGGTATTCAGAGGTCTTCCAGTGGGTACATCAACTTATCTAGATATTTGCCTAGTTTTACAACAGGCTACATAAAAGGCACCAGCAAAGTTAGTACAAACTAAAATTTCATACAGACAATGACTTGCTCTATATACTATACACTGAAATGTAAGTACAATATTTATATTCCAATTTGATTTATTTTACAATTATATGGTAGAAAATTTTTCAGCAATAGTGTGCTGTGACACTTTTGTATTTTTATGTCTGATTTTGTAAGCAAGAAATTTTTAAGTGAGGTGAAACTTGGGAGTACCCCAGACAAATCAGTCTCCTGAAAGGGGTACAGTAGTCTGGAAAGGTTGAGAGCCACCGCATTAAACAATTGGATTTTTACGCATATATACTATCCCAGCGGTTCTCAAACAGTGGGTCGAGACCCCAAAGAGGGTTGTGACCCTGTTTTAATGGGGTCACCAGGGCTGGCTTAGACTTGCTGGGGTCTGGGGCCAAAGCCCGAGCCCCATTGCCCAGGGCCAAAGCTGAAGCCCGAGCCCAAATGCCTGGGGAGGTGGGGCTCGAGCTTTGGCTTTGTCTCCCCCACCTGGGGCAGCGAGGCTCGAGTGAGCTCAGTCCCCCCTGCTGGGATCATGTAGTAATTTTTGTTGTCAGAAAGGGGGTCGTGGTGCAATGAAGTTTGAGAAACCCTTTGCTATCCCAAAGCTCCAAATAACTTACTTCAGTCTATCAAGAACAAGTCAGAAGAGAAATTGGCTTACAAAGGGCAAACTCTTTTCTTCTCTTTATTTAACTGTATATTTAGCAAGTTTTCACAAGTTTACAAATCCTTGCCATTTAAATATCAAAAATAAAACAATCATTACAACAGTTAGCTTTTGTTTCAAGAGACATAATACAGGAATATAGTCATCAGATCTTTCTATTTAACAGGGTGTTAACATACTATACAGTGAACATCATTTCTAGTGATTTTATTAAATTGAGTGAAATCTCTATATACACATATTTAATAAACCAAGTATATCTATTAAATGGTAATAGTAAAAAACAAAAAAAATTGGACAGGTATGCTGGTTTCTTTGCAGGCGAATGTACTTTGTCTGAGTTCTGAATAAAAGGTAACCAAATATCAAAGTGTATCTCTGTCCTCTGTCTGTGTTGTTGCGGACGTAATTCTTGTTAATTTTTCCACAATAACCTCCATATTTTTTGAACCATTCCTCAATGGTTGGGCACTTCGAGAGCAGAAGGTGGAGGCCCAAAAGGATTCTAAAAATTAATACTGGCCACTCCAGGCTTGTATTAAACTCCCAAGGTTACAGCTTTTCTCTGACCTTGGATTGGTAGATGATGCCACCACCCAAGTGCAGAACCCCTTTGAGAGCTCAGGAAAGCGCACTTGGGAATTCCTTCCTGTGGGGTACCCTCAAGCCCTTTCACCCGCCCCCCCGAGGAAAAGCTGAGAAAGGAAAAAAAAAAAAAAAGGGGAGGGGGGGGAAACAACTGTTGCCACCAGCTAATTAAACAACATGTGCACAAACCTCTTAAGACAGAAAAATCCAATTCTGTTCTTCAAAAAGGTAAATTTTATTAATAAAATAAAAAAGAAAGAAAATACAGCTGGGAACTCAGGCTATTGCTAGATTTTAAAAGAGCAACTACAAGGATTAAGCACCAAGAATAGCTTTCTTGAGGTCCAGCTTAAAGGTTACAAGCAAAACAAAAGCACCTGGGGTTAGCACAGAGGAATCCACAAGCCACAACGAAATAAAAGGGATAAACCTAATCGGGTCTTCCTAGACATTTCCTGATCTACTTACATATCTGGGGTTGAAAATGAGTTTTTTCATACCTGGCCCAAGCTTCGTACAGCATAGCTGCTGCCCTGTCCACCTCTCCCTGGGAGAACCACCACAGAGAGACAAAAGGGGAGTCTTTTTTCAATTTTAAAAAGTTCTAGCCTTCCCATTGGCTCTTTTGGCCAGGTGCCCACTCACTTCCTTTTACCTATGCATAGCAGTGAGACTTTTTAACCCTTTATGGGTAGAGCAATTAGAAAACAGCTACTAAGAGAGATTTTATAGCTACTGACTAGCTGGGTGTCCATAAAAGGGAGCTTACCCCCACCCTTCATTTATCACATGCCCCCCAAATCACAGACGGTGCTGGCCAGCCTGGTTCAGGTCGGGTCCACACCGGCTGGATTTCTTCCTGGAGGTTTAGGAAAACAGAGTTAATAAGATACATGCACCTCTAATTTTACAACTAATTACATGAAGAACTAAACAGTATTTTACACATTTTAAGGACTACAATGACTTAATACAGGGACATTTTTACCCGGCTGATTCTGGGCAACCTTCCCGGGAGAGTGCATCAGCCTCTTTGTTAGAGGCTCCTGAAATGTGCTGTATTTCAAAATCAAAGTCTTGAAGAGCTAAACTCCACTGAAGAAGTTTTTAGTTAGTCTCTTTGACTGTGTGAAGCCACTTCAGTGCAGCATGGTCAGTCTGCAGGTGGAAACGCCGTCCCCAAATGTATGGGCGTAGCTTCTCCAGAGCATACACAATGGCGTAACATTCTTTTTCTGAGACTGACCAGTGGCTTTCCCTCTCAGAAAGTTTTTGCTGAGAAACACGACAGGATGGAATTGTTGATCTGGTCCTTCCTGCATTAAAACTGCTCCTACACTACGCTCGGACGCATCTGTGGTTACGACAGAAGGTTGGTCAAAGTCCAGGGCCCTTAGTACAGGGTCAGGCGTAAGGGCTGCCTTAAGCTGGCTAAAGGCTTTCTGAGACTTCTCAGTCCACTGAACTGCATTTGGCTGTTTTTTCTTGGGGTGGCAATTTGGCTGTAGTGTGGTACAAATCGTCTGTAATACCCGGCCAAGCTCAAGAAGGATTGGACCTGCTTGTTTGACTTAGGGACAGGCCAATTTTGGATAGCATTTACTTTAGCCTGTAGGGGGTTGATAGTTCCTTGACCCACCTGGTGTACAAGGTACATTACCGTTTAGGCCTATTTGACATTTTTCAGCCTTAACGGTTAATCCTGCCTTTCTTATGTGCTGGAAGACAACTTGGAGGTGTTCCAGGTGTTCTGTCCATGAATCTGAGAATATAGCCACATCATCAAGGTATGCGACTGCAAATTCCCCAAATCCAGCCAGAAGGTTATCTACCAGTCTCTGGAAAGTGGCGGGTGCATTTCGCAGCCCAAAAGGGAGCACATTAAATTTATACAGCCCTACATGGGTGATGACGGCTGACCTTTCCTTGGCTGGGTCATCTAGCGGCACTTGCCAGTACCACTTAGTTAAGTCTAAGGTGGAGATGAATTGGGCACATCCCAGTTTCTCCAATAGCTCATCTGTGCGTGCAATTGGATAGTTCTCTGGGCGAGTTACAGCATTTAGCTTACAGTAGTCCATGCAAAAGTGGATTTCCCCATCTGATTTGGGAACCAGAACCACTGGAGAGGCCCATGCACTCTCCGAGGGGCGGATTACCCCCATCTGTAACATGTCCTTGATCTCCCTTTCTATCGCAGTTTTGGCTTGAGGAGCCATCCGGTAGGGTTGGGCTCTAATTGGGTGAGCATCACCTGTGTCAATGGAGTGGTACACCCGTTCTGTCCGTCCTGGGGTGGCTGAAAACATTGGCGTGAAACTGGTAAACAGCTCCTGGATTTGCTGTCACTGCTTACGCCCAAGGGTTATGGGAAGGCTCACCTCTTCTACGCCACCATTACTTTTCCCTACATAGTAGACTCCTTCAGGCCAATCAGCGTCGTCTCTCTCCTGGTCTGTAAACTAGAGAACCTTAATTTCTCGGGAATAAAAGGGATTTAGAGAATTAACATGGTATACTTTAGGTTTTAGGGTAGAGTCTGGGAATGCTATGAGGTAATAACAGTTCCCAGGCACTCTCGGACCATAAATGGCCCCTCCCACAACACTTCCATCTTATTGGCCTGGAGCGCTTTCAGGACCATGACTTGGTCATCTACTTTGAAGGAACGTTCTCGGGCATGTTTATCATGCCAGGCCTTTTGCTCTTGTTGAGCATCCTGTAGGTCTTTCGAGCAAGGGTTAGAGAGTCTTTGAGGGTGTTTTACAGGTTGGTTACAAAGTCCAAAATGTTAGTTCCTGGAGAAAATGTAACCCCCTCCCATTGCTGCTTCACCAACTGTAATGGCCCCTTAACTTTGTGGCCATAAACAAGTTCAAAGGGTGAAAACCCCAAACTGGGATGTGGTGCAGCCCTATAGGCAAAGAGCAACTGCTGCAACACTAGGTCCCAATCATTGGAGTGCTTATTCACGAATTTACGTATCATGACCCCCAAAGTTCCATTAAACTTCTTCACTAGGCCATTCGTTTGATGGTGGTAAGGGGTGGCAACCAAGTGGTTCACCCCATGAGCTTCCCAAAGACGTTTCATGGTCCCTGCCAGGAAGTTAGTTCCCGAATCCGTAAGGATGTCGGAGGGCCAACCTACCCTGGCAAAAATGTCTGCCAATGCCTGGCTCACGCTTTTAGTCCTGGTGTTGCTTAGAGCTACTGCTTCCAGCCATCGGGTGGCAAAATCCATGAAGGTCAGTATGTACAGCTTTCCTCTGGGTATCTTCTTTGGGAAAGGACCCAGAATATCCACAGCTACACGCTGAAATGGAACCTCAATTATGGGGAGTGGCTGGAGAGGGGCCTTGACCTGGTCTCAGGGCTTTCCCATCTTCTGGCACAACTCACAAGACCAGACATAGGTAGAAACGTCCTTGCCCATTCCCTCCCAGTGGAATGATTTTCCCAAATGGTCTTTGGTCATATTCACTCCAGCGTGGCCACTAGGGTGATCATGGACTAAGATCAAGAGCTTTTCCCTATGCTTAGTTGGAACTACCAACTGTGTCTGAGGATGCCAGTCCTCCTTGTGCCCACCAGAAAGGGTTTCCTTGTATAAGAGTCCTCCGTCTACAACAAACCTGAACCTATTAGAAGAGTTGAGAGGCGGTGGGTCGTTCCATGCCACCGTCCAAGTTCCCTTGAGGCTTTCATCCGCTTCCTGCTCTGCCTAGAACTGCTCCCTTGATGCTGGAGATATTAGTTCCTCGCTGGGTTGTGGACTTGGGCTGGGTCCCACTGGAAGCGATGCAGGTGATGGGGGTGTCTCCGTCGACTGTGAACCACTCTCCGCTGGTGCACTAGGTGGTATTTCAGGCTCCGGTTGAGCTTCTTGTGCCGGTTTAGCTGCTGCTGCAGGTGCAGGTTCTGTGGCACCCTCTGGTGCTGGCTCCCCTGACTCTGGGGGAAGGGGGGGTTGCAATCATGGGGTCTGGTGCTGACTGCTCTGCCAGTTCCGGTCCTTGGGCTGATTCTGGCTGGGTTCCAGGAACTGGATCTACAACTGCTGCCATAGACTCTGGTCTGGGGTCTGGTTCCACCACCTCTGGCTGGGTCCCCGGGCCTGTGTTATCAGGGGACACAGACTGGGTCCTTGTAGGAGGCTCAGGAATGGAGTTTAGTGTGGAGGCCTGTTTAGCCTGTCTGTGGATGACCATCCACACCCTTTTTGTTAGCCTCACATGGTTGGCTAAGTCTTCTCCCAGCAACATGGGAATGGGATAATCGTCTTAGACTGCAAAAGTCCATATTCCTGACCAGCCCTTGTACTGGACAGGCAACTTGGCTGTAGGCAAGTTAAAAGAGTTGGTCTTAAAGGGTTGCACTGTCACTTGGGCCTCTGGGTTGATAAATTTGCGGTCCACCAGGGATTCGTGGATACCTGACACCTGTGCTCCAGTGTCTCTCCACGCAGTAATCTTCCTTCCAGACACACTCACAGTTTCCCTTCACTCTGGGGGTATTTGCGAGGCATCTGGGACTGAAGGCTCTCGGTGGGATCCCAGGGTAATGAGTTGCAGTCGGCTGGTGCTGTTGGGGCAGTTGGCCTTCACATGCCCCAGCTCATTACATTTAAAGCATCGCCCAGCTGACTGTGGGCTGCAGCGAGGTGGGTGGTTGAAGAGTAGGGTGGTGGGATGAGAGGGCATCTGGGGTCTCCCTGGCTGTGCGGAGGGCTCCTCCTTGTGAGGTGGGGCCTTGGGCTGACTCCGATAGTGGGGTGTTGTCTTGGGTTGCCCCTTCTGGTATCCCCACCAACTGCTACTAGCTTTCTTCTTCTCCGCCACCTCCACCCATTTGGTGCCGATCTCCCCCGCCTCAATTACAGTTTTGGGCTTCCCATCTAGGATATACCTTTCTATTTCCTCAGGAACACCCTCTAAGAACTGCTCCATTTATATTAGGAGAGACGGATCTTCCAGAGATTTAACATTTGCTCCTGATATCCAGGCATCCCGATTTTTTACAATGTGGTAGGCGTGTTGGGAAAATGCCACATCTGGTTTCCACCTTAGGGCTCTGAACTGCCGATGGGCATGCTTGGGTGTTAGCCCCATCCTAATTCTGGCCTTTTGTTTAAAAAGTTCGTACTCGATCAGGTGTTCTTTAGGCATTTCAGCTGCCACCTCTGCTAAGGGTCCACTGAGTTGTGGTCTCAGCTCCACCATATACTGGTGTGTAGGGATGTTGTACCCAAGGCAGGCCCTTTCAAAATTTTCTAAGAAGGCCTCTGTATCATCGCCTACCTTGTATGTGGGGAATTTCTTGGAATGGGGAACGGTACCTGGAGGAGGACTGTTAGGGCTACCTGGCTGACCCAGCTTAGCCCTTTCCAGCTCTATGCACTTCAGCTCTGTCTCTGCTTCTAAGCACTTCACCTCCATTTCCACCGCCAAGTGCTTCGCCTCTCTTTCAAGCGCTTCTTCTCCGCTCCCACCTCCAAGTGCTTCATCTGTAGGAAGAAATTCCTGTCTTCCACAGTTAGAACTCGGTCTGGGTTAAGGGTATCCCTCCATCTTGGCACCTGGATCTCAGGTTGGGGAGGGCTGACCATTCCCTCCGGGGAAATCTCCGGTCCCCCATCCCCTCCCTGCATTTCTGTCATGGAGCTGTATGTCTGGGCTTGATCTGGGTCTGCCTTCTCCGTGGAGTGCCGCTTTGGGAAGACTGGTTGCTCTAGGGTTTCGGTGCCCGACCACAACCTCAAGCACATGGCTGCCCTACTCTAGCCTAGCTATTTCGTTGCCACAAAGCTAGAAAAACTAAATAAATATATAAATAAACTGCTTGTTGGACTCCCTGGCTTTGCAGGTTGAACCCTTTGCGTGCCTGTTCCTCTCAGGCGTCAAAGAAAAGAAAAGAAAAGAAAAGAAAAGAAGGGGGGAAAAAACCTCCCTGGCTTTGCAGGCTGCCAAAAGGAAAAATGTGTCCTTTTAAAATCCTGAGGTCTGTGCCTCTGGTTCAAAATGATCCCACCGCTCTGCCACATTGTCAAGGCTAATTACCCACTCTGGCACTTCGAGTGCAGAAGGTGGGGCCCCGCAAGGATTCTAAAAATTAATACTGGCCACTCCAGGCTTGTATTAAACTCCCAAGGTTACAGCTTTTCTCTGATCTTGGATTGGTAGATGATGCCACCACCCAAGTGCAGAACCCCTTTGAGAGCCCAGGAAGGCGCACTTGGGAATTCCTTCCTGTGGGGTACCCTCAAGCCCTTTCACTCCCCCTATGGGGAAGAGCTGAGAAAGAAAAAGAAAAAAAGGAAATCAGCAGTTGCCACTAGCTAATTAAACAACATGTGGACAAACCTCTTAAGACACAAAAATCCAATTCTGTTCTTAAAAAAGGTAAATGTTATTAATAAAAAAAAAGAAAGAAAATACAGCTGGGAACTCAGGCTACTACTAGATTTTAAAAGAGCAACTACAAGGATTAAGCCCCAAGAATAGCTTTCTTGAGGTCCAGCCTAAAGGTTACAAGCAAAACAAAAGCACCTGGGGTTAGCACAAAGGAATCCACAAGCCATAACGAAATAAAAGTGATAAACCTAATCGGGTCTTCCTAGACATTTCCTGATCTACTTACATATCTGGGGTTGAAAATTAGTAGTTTCTAGGTATGATACTGATGATTTTTTCATACCTGGCCCAAGCTTCTTACAGCATAGCTGCTGCCCTGTCCGCCTCTCCCTGGGAGAACAACCACAGATGGACAAAAGGGGAGTCTTTTTTCAATTTTAAAAAGTTCTAGCCTTCCCATTGGCTCTTTTGGCCAGGTGCCCACTCACATCCTTTTACCTATGCATAGCAGTGAGACTTTTTAACCCTTTACAGGTAGAGCAATTAGAGAACAGCAACTAAGAGGGTTTTATAGCCATAAAAGGGAGCTACCCCCCCCTTCATTTATCACAGTCCTCTGTCGATATTGTTGCATAAGTAATTCGTGCGTTAATTTTTCCACAATAACCTCCATATTTTTTTGAACCATTCCTCAATGCTTGGGCTATTTTTCTTTTTCCAATGAGAGGCTACCAATACCAAGTGACTACTAGCAGGAGAGAGTTTAATTCTTCATTTCCTTTTGTGTGACCATTTCCACTAGGAAGCCCCAGAAGGATTACCAAAGGATCATTTGGTAGTAAATATCCAACAATTTATGATATTTGATTACAGATTGCATCCCAATATTCTCTAATGACAGGATATGCCCACTATATATGCATAAAATCTCATTTTTATCACAATTTCTCCAACGTTTATACCCATTCAGTCTATTGATAGATTTTTAAGCTGACTGGTGCGAGGTACCATTGAAACAGTATCTTAAAGAAATTGTATTTTATTGTGCTACAGACTGAGATTGCTGGTCCCCTTTTCCAGATCAAACCCATAATTCTGGTGGTAATTTGTCTATCCACATCCTTTTCCCAATATGCCACATATGGACACTTTTTTTGTTAGAAAAGCTGTCTGCAAAGATTGATATAAACTAGTTATAATTTTTTGTCTCCTAATTGACCACTCATTGCTTCTATTAAAGTTAGCTTTCTGTATAAAACAGGTTTTACTAGAAATTGAGAAACATATAACCTGCCTTGAAAGTACTGGTACCAGGGAAGATTGGGCCAGTTAAAGATAGTTTTGATCTCTAAATCAGTTAGAAAAGTTTATTTATAGAATAGCTGGCCAACCATGGCTTTCCCAGTCTTTGACGTTCTCTGGTTCATGACTTGGGTTAAGATCTGGCTTATTTGCTCTGGGTCTCATTGGTGAGAGAAGAGAACAGAATTTATCTCTAGTTTTATCTCAAACTCAGTGTAGCCTTTACTAATAGATGTGTTAAATTTCTGGAGGGCATGACTTTTTATTAATCCATAATAGCCTAGCAATGTTTACACTGTCTCAATATTCTTGCTCAATAGAGACCCAGTGTCTGGCTGGGTTAGAGCAAAAACTCTTTCTGAAGATCAAATATCTTTGGTAATTAGGCAAAAGGGGTCCTAGAAACTTCAAAAAAGACATAAAATGTTAATAGATTTATGACGTAAGTTACAATTATTGCTCAGAGTGAAAAATAATTATTTGTATATTAAAATGTTCAATACTGGCTTGTGCAATTTTTGTAATGTTTAATTACACACCTTTAACTTTATACATATATTGACCTGCTTACTGTTTAATTAAATAATATAACAATGGGCCAGAACTTCCCCTGGTGAAAGTTGATGTAGTTCTACTGAATAGAGCTACAATTATTTATATTAGCTGACGATGTGGCCAATTTTTTTTTTTTTTTTTTTTTTAAAGTATGCTACCGTTCTCTGTGGGTTGTGTGGTACTTTAAGATTTGTGTGGTTAAAGCACCTTTAAGGTCTGGAACACTATGGGCTGGCATTGTTCTAAACAATTGGCAGTTGGAAGCAGTTGTGGGTGGAGCTGGGGTGGAGAGTGAACTCAAGAATGAGGCTGGGGCTGGATGTAGCTTGTGAAGAAGACCCCCTCTCACTGTGCTAACTTGACTCATTTTTGGTGTTAACCTATTTTTCTTGTTGCTGTTGCTCTGACTCAGTTAAACTCATTATAGATTATTTAAGTCATATTTGGCTTATTGGATTTTGGGACCCACTACAAGAAAAATCCCAGTGGATTTCTTTGATGGGGTCCAATTTGAAACAGCAAGGTGAGCTGTGCAGCAGCAATGACGAAGAGCTCTCTGGTTTAAACGGAAGAAAAAGAAAGATAAAAACGGCATGCATGGAAAAACGGACAATTTCCAGTTGGATAAAAAAAGGTGAGGATTTTGAATGCTGTTTGCAAAGGCTGCAGCAGTATTTTTATGCCAACAACTTTGAAAATATTTTGTTTTTTAAAAAGATAGATTTTCCCAACCATAGTTGGAAGCTGAAAAGAGAAATTTGAAGTCCTGAAAGACTTACGTTTCATTCATGGCCTGAGTGATATCAATTATGACTACTTGATGTATTTGGGGTAAATTGGGCTTTTAAAATACACTTCCTGGCTGAAAGGTGTCAGTTTCACTTAGTAAACAAGAGAGAAGGAGAAAATATAACTGACATCCCAGCTAGTCTCAAAAAACTGCCAGCAATCTGTTGTTTTGTTAACTCCGCAAGAATCACAAATCCAGATGTCAGCAACTGAGTACTGCTGTATTATTACAACAGCTGCTGTATTATTACAACCATAAGAGAGCACATACTACCTGGGAATTCCGATAGAAGAGTGGAGCTTCACTCTGCCCCAACATGCTTCTTCCTTCTCCGACACACATCCTATGCCAAGACTAGGGAGGTATGTGTAAGAATGGTTCTGCTGGCTTTTCACCAACTGAGAGAATTCTCTGCTAGACAATTGTGGCCAAATTATGTTCCCTTTGCACTGCTCAAGTAGAACAAAAGGGACAGAACTGGGGCTGAGAATCTGGCCCATAATCAAGAGGAATAAAAGCTTTAGGATGCCTCCAAATTGATGTAAAATAAACCTATTTGTTGTTACCATCAGTTATAAAAGTAAGTGGTCCTTCGTTAGTAAAGAAAAATGGTCTTACTCCCATTTCATTCAGGTGATCAAAACAGTAGTTTGTATCTATGAAAAATCCATAGTTGATGAAGTTGGAGCCTTCCTCCCCCTTTTTCCTCTTCTCTTCTTCATCTGTCTGCAACTTTCCCCCTTACTCCCTCTTCTGCTGCTGTCCTAAAAGCAGTTTACTTCTGAGAGGGGTAATTGTGACATCACTGGTGATTTGTGGGAAAATGACCTCATAACTAAATAACTTCTCCCTTCTTCTTATCCTCCACTTTTACTCTTCCTTGTCATTCTCTTTATTTAATTGCTATTCTATTTTTTAAAGTCAAATTAATTTTAGGGCTGGGGCAGAGAAGAAGACACATAGACTTAGGCCACAATCCTGCAAAGCCTTAAGCATGTGCTAAAAGTCAATGGGACTACTCAAAGTGCATGAAGTTAAGCACATGCTTACAATCTTTACAGAATCCAAGCCTTAGTGCTGATTCTACAAGGTGCTAAGCTAAGCACTTCCTGAAAGGTAATGAGTGCTAACTCCCACTATTTTAAATGGGAGTTGAGGGTGCTCAGAACACTGCAGGATTCCACATGAAAAGACAAACACACTATAAGGATGTACCAACTAGCTATTTTATAGATAATTTTAATTAGATTCTTTGTAAATAGTCCAATTTTTGAGTGCAATAACTATAAAATATTGTCTGAAGGTTAGACAAACTCAGCAATTCAATTATAATGCCTAAAGGTGAATTTAGAAGACAACTGGGGTAATTTTTCTAATTCATTTTATAATTTAACACAATAATTATTTGGAAAAACAGGTACTATTTGTACTATTATGCTTTGTTACAACAAAATGTATGAATATTAGTTATGTGGGATTTATTGGCCATTGTGCTTTTGGAAAAGTTTGTGCTTCTAAGCAGCTACAATGTTTTACTATTGACGTTTATGAATTATTAGACTATAATCAGTGATTTGATTATAAATATATAATGTAAATCAATTACAAAATTTAATCTTTTCTGGTATTGGCAATAACAGACTTTCTTATGTGGAATATGGTATAACTTTATCAAGTATGATACATTTTCCTTTTGTTGTTAGCTTGTTTCCTTTACACGTAAATGGTTGTTGACCTCTTTTTGTTTCTACACCATTATTGAATACATACATAATAGATGATCAACCAAAATTGCAATGTGGTAGAAATTATTAGTCTAAAAATGTTATATCAATACGTTTTCATACTAATAAAGTGATAGTGTACTTACTGGAACATTGAATATGAAGATCATAAATTTCCTTTACCTGTTTTTTTTTTTTAAAGTGACTGATAACAATTTTGGTGAATAACTGAATATTTTATTAGTATTTACTTTTTAACATGAATATATTGTCTACTCCTGTTAGACTTTGACAACTTTTTATAGGACTTGCTCAACCGACAGATTTGTATATGGTCTGTCTATAGCTGCACTGAGTGAAAGTCCAGCCCCACTGAAATCAATGGCAGAACTCCAGTTGACTTAAATGGGGCCATAATTTCATCCATTTGGGTATATTTTAAAAAAAACCCTAATTATATTAATTCATTTGTAAAGCAGTTGAAGATGAAAGTGATACACAGTGAGTCAAAGTGTTGTTATTTTATCATATTTATAGTTTTTTCTTTGAATATTTCTTGCCTTTGTTTGCTATTATCTATTTGCACATTGATGTCTTCTCTTGTGTATAGATATCAGAGCGCGATGTCCAAGTTCCATAACCAGAGGATGTCCTCTGTATGTGGAGAGGCTAGTCATTGTAAACTGCCCTCCAGCTGTGGGTTGTGCACTCTTCTTCCACATGAGTTATTGTTTGCAACGGTGTTCCATGGTCACAATGGGGGGAGGAAACCAAGCCACGCAAGAGCATAGTTGCAGCAACTCTGGATGAAATAGAGGGTGGCCTATTGAGCCTGGTCCAGGATCTACAATCAAATGAAAAAGGAGGCAGATGCAATGACAGACTCTTCAGTTTACTTGGTGTGTTACTCTCTTTTCCACGGAAGCTTCCTCTCTGTACCGACATAGTTTTCAGCTGATCACCCTGCATGCATCTAAAAGTGCGTGAGCTACCATAGCAAAGGGGTGTCAAGAGATCAGCCATGCTATCACACCTGGTCCACAGGAGTGGGATTCCTCCCTCAAATATCAACAGACCTTAGAGTTGGTACTGTGTATTGTTTCCTATCTGAGAATGTGGCATCTGTTAGCTGGAGATATAATCAGCTAGTTCCATCTGTTACAGCCCTCCAAGCAACTTTAACAGTAATGACATCTCATTGAAGGTCTGGCAGAGCTATCTGCGCTAGCACATACAGACTGGAGGTTAGTGTATTCTTCTGTTAGTCACTAATAATACAAATGGCTGAGTTTAGCTCCCTGTGGACAAGCTGAGTGTGACGGCTGCACCCCTAGCCTCAGAGCAGTATTCAGCTGGAGTAAACATGAGAGCCAAGATAGATGTATGAAGGAATGAAGGGTCTGCTCCCCAGGAGGTTCCCGATAGTTTTCGTATCGAGGCAGTACAGGCAGAGATCTTTATTATCAGGTGTTTCAGGTGGGGCTGGTATGTCAGGCTAAGTCGAGTTATACTCCCAAATATGTGACAACTGGAGGGAATAGCCGACCTTTGGCATAGGTCAAAATAGATTGATTGGTAAAACAATTGTTTTGACAGAAAGTAGTTGCCGTTTTCTTGGTTTCACTGAGACTTATGGCTTGTCTTCACTACCATGCTAAATCAGCGCCGCTGTGATTGATGCAGCGGTGTCAATTTAGCGCATCTGGTGAAGACGCACTACATTGATGGGAGCACGCTCTCCTGTCGATGTAATTAATCCACCTCAACAAGAGGTGGAAGCTATGTCAGCGGTAGAGCATCTCCAGCCAACATGCGCGGTGTAGACACCACATTAAGTCAATAAGTTATGTCGCTCGGGAGGGTGTTGTTTTCACACCCCTGAGCGACATAATTTACATCACCTTCAGAGATAGTGTAGACAAGCCCTTAGTCTCCATTGCCAAAAGTCAGTAGGCAGAGTATCCAGGTCTTCGCTAAGATTCCCTTCAAACCTCTGGAATGTCAGCAATATAGGTGACATCTGTACTGTTGATGGTGATGTAAATTCTATGTTTCAACTTCACTTAAAAAAATCTCTTGTAATAGCAGGAAACTATAATAGTGTCTTCATAAATGTATGTCTGTATCTTATAAATAGATACTGTATATCTCTACCTCAAAAGAGATATCTATGAAGAACATATATTTTTCTTATAGGTCACATATTCTTCAAAAAAACAAGCTTGATCATAGACTTGAGGGAAGACCATAGCTGATTCAAGAACATACGTGGACATGGGCAGGGAAAATCACCTATTTGGTTAAAATTGTTAAGCATACAAACCATCAAAGAGTAAGAATGCTGAAAATCAGCTTCCTGGCCAATTGATCTACACAATAATAGATCCCCATCTGTGCTGCCATTCACCTGTAATCACTGTATTACTACATAGTTTGATGTCTCCATCACATTGAATTCTCCTCACATTTCTTAATGTCTCCCATTAGTTTAGACTAACCTCTTGTGAACTTTCCTTTTAATTTGCTGCAGATTTTTTATCCTGAAGTGGACTCAGCCAATCAACTTTATCCATGCTTTTTTTGGGGGAGGAGGAGATGTCACACTATGAATTAGTTACACAGTATTTGCACAATGAGTTGTACTGGGGAACCATATTTTTGGGTTCCTGGTTACTAGTTCAGGCAGAGTGTAAGCCATGTGTGGAAACAGTTTCTGCTTAAAGAGCTTGGACCACTAGTTTTCTCCTCCAATGGGAAACACTGTCACTTGACATGTCATAATCCTATTGGCTGCTGGATGTGGGTGGGCAGTTGATAATCCTGCAGATGCAAATGAGGCTTTACCCAACATCCCATGCAAATGAAGTCAGGGTTGCTGGGTGACCACGTGGTGTTATTGATGGGCGTGAAATCAGACCCCTCCCTCTTTAGGATGACGTCACATGATCATCTCAAAACCTAGTGATAGCCACCCCTTGTGCCCACTCAGAAGGACCAGAACAGGAGGGGAAGGTAAGGGAGGTAACAGGTGAGTCAGGGGGACCCATGGGGGGTTCAGCCCCCCAACATCTTGCACCTTCAGTACCTAGCCTCTCCCTAGGGAGCTGATGGAGGGAGCCAATAGGAGCCTTGGACAAACCCTCTCCCTATTGGTCTGCTGCCTGGTATGCAAATGAGTATAACGTCACTTCCTGGGATAAATCGAGCGCCATTTTCTCTTTCTGGTTTGGGCTGGATAAGGAGCCAGCGGAGGCGGATGGATGGGAGCGGGGCCCTGGGGGCTCCGCGCAGGGGCTGAGGCGGGCCAGGACGCTGGCGATGCTGCTGCCGCCGCCGTTCTGTGACTGAGAGCGGGGCGCAGCGGGCGGCCCCGGGGCCGGGAGGAGGAGCCGGCGGGGCGGGCAGGCGGCGCGGCTGCGGGGCTGGCTTTGTGAGGAGCGGGAGGCGGAGGCTGCCGCGCGGACCCACGCACCGGGGAGGCGGCGGCGAGGAGCGGGCGAGCTCCCCCTACAGCCTGGCCGGGTAGGTACAGGGAGCGCCCGCCCCCAGCGCGGCAGGGCTAGTCCAAGCGCCCGAGACGGACCGCGCAGCACAGCGACTGTATCCTCGGGCAGGCTGGGCGTGCTCCGCTAGGCGCGCCGGGGCACGGGATGGCCATGCCTTCCCAGCTGGGAGCGGCAGGTGCCCAGGAGGCGGCTCGGCCCAGGCAACCTAGGGCGCCCCGAGTGTCTATGTATATACACCCCTCCCCCCCCCCCAGCCCAGAGCATCCTGCCCCAGAGTACATTGTACCTGCTCCATTTACTCGTCACCCCTCCCCCTACTCAGCACAGTGAGGAGGACCCCCCCTCCCCCGCACAAACCCACCCCTCTTCGCTCCAGGGCTGGGGTTGGGCAGTAGGGGTGTGTCTGCACTGGCCCCAGCTCCCCCGGGGGGCACAAAAAGTTTAACCTTGGGACTTGCAGAGTGGGATACATCCTCCACATGCTGAGTATCTGGTACCCACTGGGAGGCGGGTAGAGGGTGCTTCCTGGATACCCCGCATGGAGTTGATACCAGAGAAATTCCCCAGATTCCATTGTGCATTCTTGACCTCCATTTTGAATAAGCAAGAGTCACATCATCATTGGAAGCTTCAGGTCACATGATATTTCTGAGCATGTGTAGTACAAAAGTAGGGAAAAGGTCAACTGAGGTAAATAACCAAAGTAGGGGAAAGGTCAGGAGGTTGTAACTCTGATGCAAATAAGGACAGTGAGCATGCGTGGAATGTTGATGTGTTTGAATGTTGGTACTGAGCATGTGCAGTAGATCTGAGAGTCTAGAAAGTTCTGGAAGGTGAGGCGGAGGGTGCTTCCTAGGTACCCTACCTTGCATGGAGTTAGAGTGATAGAGAGGGCAATGCGCTCTTCTTCCTGCTTCTCTCCTGCCTGTCCCCCTCCCCTGATTTCCTGCCATGGTGTAGTATAGAAAAGTGCATGGGGTGTGTAACTGTAACAAGGTAATAGAAGGGATACACAGTACCTCTAAACCCAGGGAGTGTGCAGTACTGAAAAACACTCCTGCAGGCAGTGGCAGGGTTGAGCCTCAACATACACTTCTCGCCTGATCTGTTTTTGTTTTTGTTTTAAACTCACAGTAGTTAAAACCCACATCATCCAGAGAAGGAAGAGAGGTTAAAGGGAAGATGAAAGGATTGAGTTAGTTGGCTGCCTTGTTCAGAGTGTACTGCTTCTTGTGCACATTCCATAATGACTGTGAAGTCCTCTGGCCGTCAGACTTCAGGTAACACAGATGGGAAGGACAACATCCTCATTCCAAAACCAAATCGCCTCTTTAACCAGAATACTGAGGGGGTATAGGCCATGCAGATGTACTTCCCCAACCCTAACCTGTACTTTTGTTCGGGACAGCTCTGGAATAGTGGAAAGGAGTAGGCAGAGCCCTTCTGTAAGCTTGATGGTTTCAGATACATTCTAATGACATAGTCTTGTAATGTGAAAATGAGTGGTAGTTAATGTGTAAATAAATCAGGGTTGTCTTATGGCCTATCTATGTGGGAAATTGGTAGGCATATCTATAGTAAAATAAATATTCATCTATCTTTGGTGCTTCTCTACACAGGGAACTTGACTAGCACTGCTATAGTGGAATAACTATCCCGCTGAAGATATTCTAGAATAACACCCCCAATGGACACTCAATGGAGTGTCGATATGGCAAGTTATTCTGGAATAGCTATTCTACTATAGCAATACTGGTCAAGTTCCCTGTGTAGAGAAGCCCTAAAAGTTTGTTTTAAAAACAGTCTCCTCCTCTCTTATCTGGATAGCTGCATTTTGAGCTAGGGAGAGACTTCCGTGTTTAGAATATGGCAGGAAACCAAAGTTAGTGTAATGAAACTTGTGTTGTTCTCTTTAGTTTATCATACAGAGAGTAACCCTAAGGGAATATACACTCCAGAATAACACAGCTATAATTTTAAATAGCAGTTGTTTTGCAGGAAATTTTTAATTTGATTTCCTCTCCATGCTTCAGAACTAAAGGAACAATTTCCAATGAATCAATTTCTTAAACTGATGTGTATTCCAATAAAATGTTCATCACTTACTGCTTGAGAATATAGTATAAACTGTCTTAAGTTATGACTGGTTTCCAATAAAACAGCTGTTAGTATTGAAATTGTTTGCTGTTTTCCTCAGCTAAGGAAAACTGTTTTGCTCACTTGAGGGGTGTGCTTGTAAAATTACAAGTTAACTTATTTTAGCTCCTTTTTAATATTTTTATGTATTGCCTAAGTACTAAGTTAATGCTTAATTTATTTTTTCTTCAGCTGAAAAACATGCAGCTGGATAAAATTGAAGCTCAAATGTGAACTGAATCTCGTGTAATTTTAAAAAAGTGCCTAATACAGTGAAAATATATAAAATCAACTGAAAATTACAAGTACACTTCCATTCTAAAGCAAGATATCGGAAAAATCTCTTTCCTTTATTTACAAATCAGGACCAAAATGCAAAGTTCTTCATTTTCCTTGTGACAATTGAGTACAACAAACATGAATGTTTGACATTGTGATAGCAGTTTCAGGGTAAATGCAAAATCTTGATCTGAAGTCCTCACATGTAAAGAGAATGAGTCCTTCCCCTGATATCTTGCTTTAGAATTCAAGTGTGTGTGTTAGAATATATGTCAACTCTACAGAGTTTTTCAGGTTCTATAAAGAATGACCGAACCGAACCTCCCCCCAATTTTTTTATTTTTCAGAAAGTCTGCTAGTTCACTCTTAGAAAATAGATTTCATTGAAGAAATCAGACTTTGCAAACTTCAGTTATAGTTTTTGATTTTCTGCTTTTTTTGCTTTAAATGTGAAGGGGGGAAAGGGTGGAGGTTATACAGAATAGCATTTTCTTTTGCAATTGTCACCTGTACAGTAGGTGTGCTTTATCTTATTTGAGAGTCTTTATATTAGTCTATGTAAACTGGAATGGAACTTGCCACATCTATATATCTCTAACAACTCATGCACACTTTAAAGGTGACCTGCAAAAAGACTTTTTTTGTATAGTTGTGCATATGCCCTTTTTTGCTGTTGCTATTTTCCCCTTCTTCTGTCTTACCTTTAGAAATAAGAAGAATATCAATTCTGGTCTGTCCTGATTTTGGTGGAGGACTTGTAGAGAGTCTGCAGATGAATATTGTTAGCTCACATATTAATTGAAGGGTTGAGATGTTGAATTGTTGAAAAATACTTTCTTTTCCAATATGTTAGTTGTTGAAAATTTTAAATGGGTGGGGAATCTTTTAAAAAAAAAAACAAAAAACAAAAAAAAAATCCCCATACCTTCTTTAACTGTCTGCCTAAAAATTCCTTCCTCAATTGCTCAGCTCTTAGCTCTGTATACCTTCTAGGCTAGTCAGAACCTGAATTTCCAATGTAAATATCAAGCGGGGGGAAAAATTGCTTAAACCGTTCAGCCTTTCTCTGTACATCATAAATCAAAAGTGCAATTTGTTTTCCATTCTCAGGTCACCTTTCTCTTTCAAGGGGTGAAATTGTT
Organism: Platysternon megacephalum; assembly: GCA_003942145.1. Lineage (NCBI taxonomy): Eukaryota > Metazoa > Chordata > Testudines > Platysternidae > Platysternon > Platysternon megacephalum. The sequence continues at coordinate 2,693,837 of QXTE01000177.1, forward strand.
AATTTTTAGCTAACTTTTTTGGATGCACAGAAATGGTCTTCAAGCACACTAATTTTGGTTAAGTGTTTCTCTGATTCATAATATAATATTTGAACTATGTTGCTTGGAACAGTGTTTCAATAGTAAACATTGTACTGGTAGGAAGAGTCTGCAGTCTTGATGGTGTCTTCTCTTGGTTGAAAAGCAGATCATGTTTGCATGATTTAATATGGAGAATATTACTGTTCATATGCTATAAAATAGTGGAGAAAACCTCATGCTGTACTCAGGTCCAATACAATACTGTTATGGAAGTGTTACCCTAGTCAGACAATATTTAAAGGAAAAAAGTTAATGGACAAAATACCACTAAGGGCTATGTGAATGATCTAAGGACAATTCATGTGTCAGGACTGCAAGATCAGCAATAAAGATAGCAAGTACTGTAATCCCTTATTTAATAAGATAATTATTTGTTTGGATTTTGCACTTAATAATGGAATGCTTTTGGAAACTTATGTGAATTATGAATTTTTGGGAGCTGTTTACATCCAGAAGTAACTAAAATAAACTTTGCTTAGTAATAGTTTTTGTCACTCTGCTCCCAAAAATCCAGTAGCCAAAATGGTAAGACAAACTCTCATTTTCATACAGTGTGTCTTACTGAATTTGCTTTGTTGACCCAGTGTTGGCTTTGGTTGGCAAGAAACTGGTGGTTGCTAGCAAAAGATTGGCGGTAGTTCAGGATGCAGCAAACAAAATGTTTTAGTTAAAGATTGAAGGCTAAAAAACCAAAACAACTAATGACATGGAAATAAAAATGCATGGATAATACACTATTCTAGCTGTGAAATACTGAATATTGTAAACTGAGAAAATGAAACTGAGGACTTGGAAAAACAAGCTCAGAAAGTTGGAATTCCTGACTTATGATAGAAGAAAATGTGTTGTATATTTTAAATGGATTATCGAAGTGTAGTAGATGGATAATTTGAAATCTTGCTTCCAAGCATTGTGTTAAGACCAGTGGCATATTTAGTACTTGTGGAATGTACGTTTCTTGGATTGAAGAATTGCATCTTGAAAATTGGAATATATAAAGCCAGCTATGTTCAAGAATATTGTTTTATCTGGATTAATAATCCTGACCTTCAGTTTTAGAAGACATTTGATTTGTTAAAACAGGACTGAAAAGTATGGACATGGGTTATTAGTGCTGTCTTAGTAAACTAATGGTTCTATCTTGGTAGATAGTTTCCTTCTTATGGAAAGTCTCTCTTCATCTAATTGATACATTGATGCTTCTGAATGAGAAGGAAGATCACCCAAATGGTGGAAGAAAATATTTCCAGTGGACTTGGAACCCGTATCTCCTTGTGGCTGAATTGATCATAGTGGCATCTTATCAACTGTGTTCTTGTATAGTAGACCATGGAGTCTGGTGCATATAACCTGATACAATAGTAGCATTGGTTATAAACTAGAACTTTAAAGTGTCCAAATTTCCACTTGATCTTAATTTGGAATAAGGATTTATCTATTCCCATGGTATCCGAATGCCTTCCAGAGTTTGTTTAAAAACAATAAAACCAAGGAGACTAGCATCTGACAAATGGTGCTCCCTTTCCATGGGGGATGAGGAAAGGAAAATAGCAGGTGGTTTTGTGTACATAAGTTAAGATGCTTATTTGTTTGGAAGGAATTTAAAGGTTGAAGAAGTGTGTTTTCCATCTGGACTGGGATGTAGATTGGGTTTGTGGTAGCTTATAGTTTCTGTGGGAGAGAATTCCGGTCCGGGGGTCAGACCCCAAGAAAAATCCTGTCTTCTGTAGAGGTAAGCTTTATTCTGGTAAGGGACAGCTCTCTTGTTTTGAGAAATGGCGCCGTTGAGGGCACTTGAGATTCTGAAAGGTGAAGCAGGGTTTTTTTGGGTGATCTGCTCCCAGACTACTTAGATTTTGGAAATAAGGACTGAGACCTTCTCTGGATCCTCACAGAACTGTGTGTGTAAGCATATCACCCAGTTCTCTGTTCTATCAGTAACGTGTTACTGAGTAGGCATGCTGCTGTATTCTGCACCAGTTTCAGTTTCTCAGGGCTGATGCTTTGAAGCCCAAATAAGTTGCATTGTTGGAATTCAAATAGGAGTTGATGAAGATGTGTATTATCAAGGCTAGGTCATCAAAGATGGGATGCAGTCTTCTGACCAGCTGGAGATGGTAGAAAGAGTTTTTCCTGGATGCGGCTGTACAAGAGGCCAGAGTTAATGGGAAGCACAGAAGAAGTCCTAAAGTGTGTACTTGTCTTGATGATCAGTGGGCATGTTTCTTCAAACAGAGGGGCTTGCGGTGGTGGTGGTCTCTAAGAAGTAATTCCCTCTGCCTATAGCAGAACCTCTATTTTGCTGGGATTTAACTTCAGCCAGCTTTTCCTCATCCATAGGTTTACCTTTGCCTGGCTTGGGTAACTGGGTGATAGTGAGCTATAGTCATCCCAAAAATCTATACAATGTTAGAAATCCACACAGATTTTACCAAGCAAGAAATTTGAACGTACGTCTGCTGAGAAGCACTACTATAGCCATACCATTAGTTACAAATATTTTTAAAATTCAGCTTATATTTGCGGCTTCAGCTGTCCACCGTGGTTTTGAAGTGGTGTGGAGTTTTGCAGGTTGGAAAACTGCATTAGTCTTGTATTGCAATGTCTGGTTCCATGTCACTTAAGCAAGGTGGTGGTTGATAGTAGCAGTTGCAGGAAATCCTGATTTCATTAACAACTGTACTTAAAATATATCTGAGCATATACATGGCAAAAAGTACCCCCCCCCCACACACACACACAGGATGCGGTTTCCTTGGAGGCAGAAATAGCATCACATTTTCACTTGCATGTTATATCTCCACTAGGTGAAGTGGTGGTTGTTTTCTAAATATAGTCAGAAGTTAGCATAATTCAAGTATTCAGGCTTCTGTGCTGAAGATAACAATATAGCTACCAAACAGGAATGAAGAATAGAATTTGGCTACTTTTCAGTTAGGGTGGGAGGAATTTGAATTTTTTTGGAATCTTGGGTTAACATAAGAACATGCATGTTTGTTTTACAATAAGGAAGTGATCTCAGAAGATCATATACTAATGAACAGTTCCTTGTTCAAAGCATTTTGCTTTTCATGCTGGAAAGTAGACATTTGAGGGAAGCATTCCCATGATATAAATTATTGCTATAACACTACAAAGCATAAGTGTGCATGTACAAATGTTCCATCACATTATTTTTGTCTTTCTTTTTCAGGAAAAGTGCAAAATGTTTCAAATTCCTGTTCAAAATCTTGATAATATCAGGAAGTCTCGAAAAAAGGTGAAGGGCATTCTTGTGGATATTGGGCTTGACAGCTGCAGGGAGTTATTGCAGGTAAAGAATTGAAGTAACATGACACAAACTGCTGAAACTTGAATTTTAAATTTTTGAAAAGTCTTTCACAGTTTAGTGTATATATACTATTCATCTGTCTTAGAAATTTATAATGTGGGTGGGTCAATAAAGAACTGCATCCTTACTTGGATGATTGCCAGACTCAGGCAATCAATCTATTATAGGCCTGGAATTTGGAGTTTCCTGCAACATAAGTTATTTAAACATTTTGATTTTTAGAAAGGCATGAAATGGAGGGTGCTGCATACTCTTTACTGGTAGTATTGCATCAAAGGAAAGCACGGTTACTTAAGGAAATGTTGCTTGTTTACTACATGAGTGCTTTCCTGTATAGGACTCTTTTAATTAAAAAAAAAAAAATCAACCAAACCACAAACCATGAATAAATGAAGACGTGAGCAAACAAAAAGGGACTAACTGCTCTGCCTTGGCATATCAAGAAGAAATCTCTAAAGGATGTACAAACTGTCAACATTTATAAACCAAGCAAAGAGAGACAGTAATCTGTTGTAGGGTTTTAGAAACTTGACTCAAGATCACTTCAGGGGAAAAAAAAATCAAACTTGTGTGGCAATTCAGTATTGCATCTCCACAAATTCAAGCAGTCCATCATCAAGTGCACTGAGGCTATGAAGACAAATGTGACATCGTTTTGTTGAGCAGAGACTGTCATTTTCTGGGGAAAACACTTGCATGCAACAAGCAAAGAGAATCTGCACCAACAGATTAGAGAACTTAATATCAAAAAGCTGCAAATGCAATCACTTTTCAGGAACTAAATAAACTACTTACTAAATGGTAGCCTTGACTTGACCAGTTGTTAAATATGATCTTTCATTGCCTTTTCAGTGTATTTATGACTTTACTTTGTCAGCAGCTGAGGACTTACATTATGTCTGTAGGTGTGACATGCTCATAGGAGAAAGAGGACTAAGCAAGATTCCCTACAAAATCATGCTTATGTTTTTACGACTATTTGAAATTGGTCATTTAAGACTTGCACACAAAAGAAACGTGCTTTGGATCACTATGCATTACTAATCCTGGAACAGTGTTGACATTTGGTTATTCTAGTTAAATCTTGTCTGAGGGACTTCAGCATTTGAATAAACTTGACAAGAGAGAACACTTATGTATTTGTCCAGTATTTTGCATATTCCCTCTATTCTGATACTGTATTTTAAATAGAGCATTTCTCATTCCTAAATTCTTACACCTAGATCCTTTGAAGTCCAAATCTTGGTTTGATATCAATTTCTTGCTATGGAAATTATTGTAAAGTCATTGATTGCGCTATAGAATAAATTGAGCGAGGATTCATGACTAAGACCCTTTTCAAAGCATAAATAGGTTTTTGGGAAGCATGGTAATCATGGGGGGGAGATATGGTGAGTGTGGGTAGAAAAAGGGCACAGCAAATTGAGTTATCGGATATAAAGACCCTTGTCAAGTTCAATTACTGATGTTTGGCTTTCTAGATAAGCTATAGCTGTTTCTGTTAAGTATGGAAGGACTTCATCAACTGGGATGATGGTTTTTTGACTTCTTGGGTTCAGTATTCTTCCATTGCAGCATAGTGTGACTTTTAGCAATCGCTAAAGCATTTTGACCAGTGTTGATATTTAATAGGTGAGAAGTAGCTTAGTTTCTCCGTATCTAGATGAAATTTTGGACACCACTCCTCTTGGGGAGGGAGGAAAATCCAGTAATCATAATCATTACCGTGATAATGTTACAGAACTAACCCGCCATGCTGAGGTAACTATGAAACAGGCCTCCTAAAAAGGAAGTTTCTAGTAAGATATAATAATTGGCATTTGTCTCTGGAGGCAAGGTACGTCTGAAGGTTGGTCTCTCTTTGTAACCGGAGACCAAAAGGGCCTGTTCGTTGGCTAACTGCTTACACTCTCCTTTGGGGGGAAGACATGGGCCTTCTGTTCCAGTTTTATGGTTGGATCTGCTGCACAACCATATCAGGGTGGATTAAATCGTCTTTTTTTTTTTTTTTTTTTTATTAAAGAAAATCCTTTTTTTTATTTAAATTGATTACTTCAAAAAAATCTATTTAAAATTCAACATGAAATGATGACAATATATGCTAAGACCTAAACTTAATATGTGTATTTTTTAATTTACATGATTTTATTAAACAGTACCTATTTTCTTCCAAAGCTTTAAAGAAAATGAAACCACTAAGCAGGGGGAAGTCCCTGGCTAAGCACATGGAACCAGAGCTTGTAGAAATGCTAAACCGGCTTTTTGACAGCAGTAGCCTCTTCTGTTGAGTGCAGAGAGAATATTTTCTTCCTTTTACTTTATTCAACTGTTCACTTCAATGGCTAGTTCATCCAAAGTTAAGGAACCAACTAAGAGTAGAAAAAGTAGGGAAGCTGGCTTACTTCAAATCTATGAAAAAACTAGGTGTGAGAGGATGAGATCTACTAGTTCTAAAATCTTGAAGGACATAGTGACCAGAAACAATCTGTTCAATTTACTAACTACAGATAACACTTTATTTGCTTAATAAATTGATTAGTTCTAAGAGCAAAACATGTTTTGATAATTTCCCCCCTTCTGTATCCATACTAAAGGTAGTTTAATTTAATTAACTGGAATTCATTTAAAGACTTTTTTCACCCAAATAGAACTTGCCACAGATCATAAGTTTAAAAAAAAAAATCCAGTGAATGAGAAATGCATCATTCACCATTTTTCTAACATAATAAATGAATGTGAAAATTAAATCTGAATAAATGTATGTTAAGATAAATAATTGCTTAAATAAAGGTATATCCTCCTGGCTAGCAGGAAGTGTAGTACCAATTTTGGTAACCACAAAAAAGGTAAGTTGAAACTAAATATAGCCTTGATACCAATCAATGAGAATCAGATTGGCTTTAGGAAAATAACTTAAGTACCAATACAAAACAAGATTAAAATCAATTATTTAAATGATTTCCTGCTTTTAATCACTTTGATTTAAATCCGTCTGTCCTGAACAATACTATGTTAAGTGCGCCTAGAGTGTGACTTCCTAGATGTATTGGCAACTTCTTCTAACTCTTCTCCAACAGATTAGGATCTGCAGTATTAAAATGTAAAGCAGAAGTCAACGTTCAAGATTTTTGAGCCTAAGGCCCTTCTGGTAATTGCTTTTTATAAGTGAGGGAGCATTTTTCATTCATGAGGTACATCAGTGTAGAAAGTAAATACTGTAAAAAGTTGCACAAATTCAAGGACAACTTGACATTCCTTGGATTCTTCTATAACTGATTACACCAGGCTATGTAGATTCCACAAATACAAGTGCTGAGCTAGCAAAATGTTAGGTCAATACGTGTCTGACAAGCTTTTCTACTTTCTTATCCATTTAACTTTTGGGAGAAAAAACTGGGGGACCTTAGGATTTCTCATGCTCTACACTCTTGGGGGGGGGGGGGGAGAGGCTATAGGATTGCTCATGCTAAGTTGTTTTTTATCTTAAGATGCTGTCTGCAGGGATTGTGGGCGTTGGTGGGAAGCTCTTGAGGAAGCTTAAGTATCAGCTTTAGAATTTCTACAGGGATTGGCGGGTAGGGGCAGGAGATGTTTTAGAATCTTTCCATTTATTGCCCGGATAAATTTTTCAGCTTTCCCAAGTGAGGGGGAAAGTTCTTTGCTTGTCTCTTCTAAGTTGTGGGAGACAGCTCTGGGTTTGAATTGCTCTCTTGAGTTCTCGTGAGTTATTTCCACTATCTCTGGATTTCTTATTTTGATGCTCTGTTGTAGTTTTTCCTTTTTGAAACCTGGCTAACGAAACAGATCTTTACACCAGAAACTCTCACTATGGTGTGAGTTTGAGTATATAATTCTAAAGCTGCCTTTTGGCCTTTCTTTAACTTATAGGGCAATTGGGGTAGCTGGAGGCCTGCAAAACAGACCACTTGAGCCCCCTTTTTATCTGTGTCTTTGTCCATGTTGGAAATCTTCACCTGTAAAATCCTTACTCTAGAAGAATCACTTTAGTAGCAGCTGCTTGAAATTAAGGCAGACCAAAAACTTAGGGATGGGCCCTTTTGACATCACAGAAGGGGAGAAGTATGTACAAAAATTTTCTGTGGCCATAGGCATTTCTGTCTGATTGAACGTCAAAGCAGAAAAAACTAGTCTGAAGTGGATGCTCTGCAAAGCAGAACATGGCTTTTTTTTTTTTTTTTTTAAAGGCATAGTAGGTTTTTTTTTTTTTTTTTAAATATGCTCTTTCATAAGGTAAATATTTAATACCATGGGCTTAAGCACAAATTTCTAAAACTTATTCAGGTACTAGTTTCTGGTACTCTTTGAATGTCAAACTGGCATGTGGGATTGTTGGATAACTTCCTCTGTGCCAAAGTCTAATGGTATATTAAGTATAGTTGCCATGTGGCAGAAGCTGCAAAAGAAGGATTGGCATACAGAAGTTTGGGTAGAAGATGGAGATGGGTGGTGAGGGGAAAGGAACAGAGTTGAACCTATGGATGTAGAGAACAAGAGACAAATGTAAACTTAGAGGATGGGGTGAACTAGTTTTGGGGTGGAGGGATTCCAAGGGAACCAATGCTAAACACCCATTTAAATGAGGTAAGTTGTTCTTAATCTCAGCTACAATACTCATTTATCCTGCTGGTGAGTTATATTTCTTGCAGACACAATAATACATGTTCTCACAACTTGAAAGACATATAGTGCTTTATTTCAGGAAACTAGTTCCCGAATGCATGGTCTTTGCAGATTAAGTGATCAAGATGCTTTGCTGAAGAGTAAAAAGACTTGGGTCCCTTTGCAAAATGACTTCTAGAGCTGAGGAGATGGAAATGAGGTCATGGAAAAGGAGAGGAGTGGAGGCAAATGCTGAAGTGATGTGGATTAAAGGAAAAAGGGAGTTTGTTCCTTAAAAGATTCCTGAACTTGCATAGAAGCAAATGGAATAAAGACTAGTTCCCAAATCATTCTGAACACTTAGGATTCTCTTCTTTAAATATTTTGTTTATATTAAGTAACTTGAGGTGGTAGTTCAATTAAAAATAACCTAATAAGGAACAAGTAAGATCATTTTGAAATATTGGACCCTAATATTTTGGAACTTTGAAGTTGCTTTCTTACATCATGATGCACAATATTGACTTTCAGCAACCTAGACTTTTTTCTATCAGTTTATTATCATTTGAATGTTTCCCTGTTTTAAATACATATTTTGTACATAAACTGTTCTGTAAATAAATTGTGTGTGTGTATAGCTATATATTTTTCCCTTTCTTTTAGAATCTTAAAGGTTATGATCCAGGAGAAAAATATTTTTGCAACACTTCATGGAGTGATGTGTCTCCTTGGGAGTCTGTGGGCAAAAGGAAGGTATGTATGCTTGCATCAGGTGGTCTGGGCAATTAAATTTATCTGAATCCCATCCTCTGCAACAACATTCAAAGTCCTAATGAGAGTGTAATACTCTTACATAGGATGAAAGGAGGTGATTTCCTGGCTTCAAGGATTCCTCTTTTCCTTAATAATGAAAACCTACAGAATTTCTGCCGAAAAGCCTCTTTAAGGGGAGCTGTAAGTTTGTAAGGACCAGATTCTGAGTGTCCCTACACTGATGCACAAAGTGGGGGCAATACAGGAGCCTGACCCACCCGTTTCACTCCTTATGTTACCCAGATGCAAAGTCTGGTACTGGCTAATGACATTAGCCACCACAAAAGGATAGGGAGGAGGCAGAGACCTGACCACACTGTATCCTCCTAAGGGGTATTGTAATAGGGCAACCCCATCTAGAGTGCCCTCCTGCATCAGGCCACACCATGCCAGATGCACCAACCTCAGTTACCTGCCTTCAGAGTCCCCAGTATCTCTACATAAGCTTTCTTGTCTCAAGACTACCCCTTCTTGTAGCTTATGTTTATTACAACAACGTGGCCAAATAGTCCATAACAGGAGTCCTGAAACCTACTCCATTTATCACCCCCGTGCATATAATTCTTAAAATCCCATGCCACCTGGTCAGTCAATGTAGCACATACCACAGTCTGATGCCTTCTACCACACCTGGTCTCTTCCTCAATCTTCTCCTAGGTATTGCTTCAACATCTCTCATGACTTTTCAGCCCCCTCTGGCCCTCAGGCTTTAGCTCTCTGGCTCTGAGAGCCAACAGGCATCTCCTTTCCTGTTCTCAGCTTTCAACACTCTCCAGCCTTCTCTGGTTCAGGAAGGTCAGCAGACTAGCCCCTTCTCTGGCTTCCTAGCCCTCAGCCCTTTTCAGCTTCCCAACACTTGGCTCAGGAATGTCAGCAGGCTAGCCTCTCCATTGGCTTCCTGATAATTCCTCCCTCTTTTCAGAGAGGGCCATTTCCTGGAGATTTCCTTCCATCTTGTGATCTCTGGTAGGGGAAAGCTACCAATCTTCTGACTCCCAGGCATCTCTCATCTGTCCCTTTTCCTGACTGATTCTCTTGACTCCCAGGTGTCCTCTTTTAAGCCCCATTTAGGTCCGCTGATGAGTCAAGGTGCACTGACCCTGCTCCCTCATAAAGGGCCAGTGTCCCCTGTGACAGATACCAGAGGCCATAGTCCCCCCTGTATGCCAGGGAGCTCTAGATGTGCCTCCTTAATACTTCCTCCTCTCCTGACTTTAAAGACAGGTCAGTTCTTTAAAGTCAGTTGAGCTCTTTATTGCTTGTGTAAACAGAATAGTGTGATGTAACAAGAAACACAGAAGGTTATGGAGGTTGTAAAGCAGGGATCGGCAACTTTCAGAAGTGGTGTGCTGAGTCTTCATTTATTCACTCTAATTTGAGGTTTTGTATGCCAGTAATACATTTTAACGTTTTTGGAAGGTCTCTTTCTATAAGTCTATAATATATATCTAAACTTTTGTCGTATGTAAAGTAAATAAGGTTTTTAAATTGTTTAAGAAGCTTCATTTAAACTTAAATTAACATGCAGAGCCCCGCGGACTGGTGGCCAGGACCCGGGCAGTGTGAGTGCCACTGAAAATCAGCTCGCGTGCCGCAGGTTGCCTACCCCTGTTGTAAAGCAATAGAAAACATAAATGAATAGATGTGGGCAACTGAGGGAGAAGCTGAGAGAATTGTGTGTGTGGAATGGGCTGCAGTGAAAAGCACACTGTGAAATAGCCCCCACCCTTTGTGTCTAGTTAGCCAGGCAAAGGGAATCGCTTGCAAAGAGAACAGTGGAAGGTAGACTGGGGTGACACAAATAAAATCCAAGTCCTGTTAGAGGCTAAATAAATTCATCCCTATGCAATGTAAAACTACAGACATACATGGATAGGAAGGTTCCTGGAAGAAAAGACAACCTCTTTTGAACCCCCCTCGAAAGATCTAGGATAATCTTGCGTTATTGTTTCAGCATTACTTGAACTGTGTTTTGGTATGGATTGCTCCTATGGATGACTCCCTCCATAATGAATGCTGCTCGTCTTCCCCCTCAGAAATTGACTGTTAAGAATGCTTCATGTGTTACTATGTGAATTGCTTTGTGTCATGCTTTCATTATGCTTAAAGGTTATTGTACTACATAGCATCTGTGGGAGAACTCTGTAGCCACCTCTTTTGGAATGCTGAACATATAGGCGTCTATGGCTATGGTGCTGATGATTTGTACTGCTTGTGATTTAATAGAAAATATAGTTGTATTGTCGTCTTAGTTTTTGTGAAGCTCCTGTAGACCACTGAATAAATACTAATTTTAAAGAAACATAGGCTGAGCAAGGTTGGCTTTTTTTTTTTTTAGTAAAAATATATTAAAAAAAAAAATGGCTTGATACTTCTGCAAGAGTTGCCAATTGAAAATGAACAGAAACGTAATACGTTTTCTGGTTTAAACTGGAATATGTGGACTAATAATACAAACTTTATTTTAAAATCTGTTCCTCCACATATTGAACAGAGAGCTGACCATCAAAAACTCCTACATACAACTTGGAGTTAGATATGATGCAGGAAAGTGGAATTGCTGAGAAGTTAGTATTAACTTGGGAGCAAGTTCTTTTCTGCATCTGACTGAATCTTTGTGAGTTAGGCTAGGTCCACACTACCCGCCCGGATCGGCGGGTAGAAATCGATGTAGTGGGGATCGATGTATCGCGTCTCGTCTGGACGCGATACATCGATCCCCGAACGCGCTCACATCGACTCCGTAACTCCAGCAGGGCGAGCGGAGTTCGCGGAGTCGACGGGGGAGCCGCGGACGTCGATCCCGCGCTGCGAGGACGCGAGGTAAGCGCGCCTAATTCGAAATAGGATACTTCGACTTCAGCTACGCTATTCTCGTAGCTGAAGTCGCGTATCTTATTTCGATCCCCGCCCCTAGTGTGGACCAGCCCTTAGTTACAATTTTTAAGGAGTCCAGCCCAGAAGCAGGTTCCTAGTTGTCTGACACCTCTTTTAAGTCAACAAGAGAGATTACAGGGCCATGTGGCTGAAAGGGTTATCATATCCTTTTTGGTTCCTGAACTTTTTTCCTCTCTTCCTTCCCTCTCCATCCCCTTGTTGGAGACTGGTTGTGCCTCTTTGTGCAAGTACCAGAGGTAGCTCAGACTTCTCTGAGGCTGCCAGGGCTTGATGCCACTATTTCTGCCTGTATGCTAGATTCTTTGCATCCTGCAGTGCAAACAGAGCTGCAATTCAGGGCTTCTACCTTATTTATTAGCAATCTCGCTTTTAAAGTTTTTTGTTTTTTGACGGCGGCAGCAAGCAAACTCTCCCTCAGGGAACCATGTTTTCTGGGCTCTGTTCCCTGAATGGGATCACCTCTCACAACATCATGACAGAGGAGAAAGCTAACCTGAATAAGCCAAAGGCCAAACAGTGATGTGACTCTATGAGGAGACCACCTTCAGGGATGTAGAAGAGAAGCTCTGCCACATCTTTTGGTAGTCTCTCTGCATCTTCCTATCCCTCACACATCAGCCAGAACTTCTGGAAACACCCTCTCAAAGGTGAAGCAACCCTCTTCAATACTGGGAGGCTGGCAAATGGGATATTTTCTTGCTGAACAGGCATCTTCACGGGCTAATCCAAAAATCCTTTCTCCTGCACTCCTTTTCCCCCCAAACCTATTCTTGCTCAATTCACTCCCTCCCCCAAAAAAAGGAAATAGAGCTCAAGAATGGTCTTCCATGTGCAAATATGGGTGAGTGAGTCAATGGGGACAGAATCTGGCTTGCTACTTGATTCCCCATCTTCTCAGGATGTGAATTCTTAGAGAATTATCCCTACATTACCTCCTCATTTGTATATCTGAAGATGAGATACACCAAGGATCCAACCACAGGTTATTTTCTGAACTAGGAAAAGGGACAGGTCTCCTAATGGGGATGAGAATCTCCACTGCAAAAGGCCCCCAAAAAAGTCCTTTAGTTGGCCAGAAAATGTAATGACGGAGGGCAAGAAGCAAATACGTATGCCTGCTCTTTGTCCTCAGCAAGATGTAGCTCTTATCAAAGAAGGATAACTATGTTGGAACATAACCCTGAGCCAGAAAAATAGAAAACGTTCTTCCTCAGCAGACATGTTTTGAAACAACAGGGAAGAAGTGGTGGCCATCAACAAGATCCAACTAGAAAAAAGGATGAACGAACTAAATCTAAGGGAGAACGATCCCATCCAGAGCAAAGGTATATTTTGCCATCCCTCTGCATTCCTCCTAAGACATTAGGAGAAATACAGCTGCTGATTCCAGTGAAATCCAAAAACTACAAACCTCCTGCAAGGGGAGGAGCTCCTTTCATTCTTACCCTCAACAAAGGTGTCAGTGAAGGGTTAACTTTATTCTGGGGTGTGATACCAAGGTGTGGAAACCAGATCTCCTTCCAGTCAAAATAGTCAGTATGACTGCAGCTGTATCTACGTCTTTCCAGAAATATGGCTGGAAGTAGGATTCTCTTACTCAAGTGAACAGATCCAATCAGCTTCAGCTGGGCAGATTTCCATTCTTCAGACTGGAGATGGAGCTCTAGGTACCAAGTTCCTCCACATCTCTTTTGTTAAACTCTCTTCAACTGTGAGAGACACCACCCACAGTTAAGAGCAATCGTCTGTCCTTTAGGGGGCTCAGGCCTTTACTCCCTAATTATCATAGTTTAGCTTTTAAAAAAAATGTTTAGGCCAGCCTAGACATCAAGAAGCTGAACAGGTTGATGAAGAGAATGTATATTCATAATGGAAACTTTTTAGCTTCTACAATCACTGCAGTCTCTTCAGGAAACCTACTGACATTGGTGGAACTGGGAACTTATTTGCATATTCCCATAGCCCCTGTCCTTGATAATTCTCAAGTTTGCCTATAGAAATCGCCACTATCAATACAAAACATTAATCTTTGACCTCCACTCTGCTTGAGGTAGTCAGTGAAGGAATTGCTAGTGATAATAAGTAGGCTAAGGGGCTCTAGGAACTCATTGATTCTTGTTTCTAGGTAACATACTTATCAGAACCTCCTCCCCAAGGATCTTACAGGCAACAGTTTGGGACACTTTCCATGCTTCAGGCACAAAGTTTTATCATAAATCCAAAGAAGAGTTCACTGGTCTTCTCTTAGAGCATTGTCCTCCTAGATTTGAAGGCCTCGAGATTTTTTTCCAATGATTAATCATCCTCACTTGTTTAAATTTTTTTTCTTATTTATAATTTGAATTTTTCTGGTTCAGCTTAATGTTAATTTTAGGGATGGTGAAACCACCTTCTTCTGTTTTACTTGCCCTCCTTACTAACTCTTTCCTGATGACTTGTGTTTCCCATATATCTCAGATTTAGGGGAAAGGTCAAAGTCCAGAATGGAAAAATCGTTACTAAAATTTCTTTTCTGGGACCTATTCTTGTCCAGCAGGGCAGATTGGAGTTCTCCTGAATGTGTCTCTAAGGCCTCTTCAGGCTCCATGTATACAGTTAACAGTAATATTCTACCTCATATGAGTTTTAGATTCTAATCTACTCGTAAGAATGTTATTTCCCTACAAGTTTGGAAATACTCATCTGTGTGGGTGGAAGGAGCAATGCCAAGCAATGGAGCCTATGGACAAGTCTGAACAGCTTTTCATATTTGCAGGAAGATGTGCTGGCCTGAACTAGGGGAGAGGTCAGCCCTACAGAGGGAATTTATCCAGTAACAAACTTTACTTTTCTATTCTGACAAATAGCAACTATTTATGGTGGGGTAGAGGAAAGAGAGCTGAAGTCCAGTTAGTTGCAAGTTACTGGGATTTAGGCTTCTAAATCACTTTTATGCACTCTTGAAAATTTTACGTTAAGTCTCCAGAACAAACAAGTGCTTAGAGGAGGCATAAAGAATTTTTCTCCCCAGTCTTACCATTGTACAGTTTGTAGTGGGGAGCATCTTGCAGGAATATGCCACTGTTATAAAGGAAGCAAAAAAGAACCTTCATTATCACAGCTTTAAAATCATGGTTAAGAGAACTATTGAGAATAATGATACAATTAATCAGCTTGGCCTGCATAATCTAAATATTGACTGCTGTGGAGAGGTTTCATCAGACTTGACAGAAAAGTTCAGGCAAGTACTAGATGAACTTGCTGGGGCAGGAAACTCAGGACCAAAATGGAGAGCAGAAATCACCTCTGGGTTTGGCCCCATCACAGGAGGAGTTGCAAGAATTTCTAAAGAGTGGTAGGAGCTACCACCTGAGAAATTAATTTATTCTTTTCTCAGTTTGTGAAGGCTAGCGAAAAGCAACAGGCCTA
Organism: Platysternon megacephalum; assembly: GCA_003942145.1. Taxonomy (NCBI): domain Eukaryota; kingdom Metazoa; phylum Chordata; order Testudines; family Platysternidae; genus Platysternon; species Platysternon megacephalum. The sequence continues at coordinate 2,708,988 of QXTE01000177.1, forward strand.
CCATCACAGAAATGGAAGGAGGAAAATGAATCTAGTTATGAAGCAGTTCCTAAAGACACAGCAGTATTTATTTCACTAGGATGTACATTCAGTTGCTTTCAGTACCACTTCCATTACTTTTCCCATGATCCATGTCCCCTAAGTGTGGGATGGGAAACTTCAGTCTTTGAAGAATGCTATAGTTGTCCCAATCATCACTCCTTGGTGTCTTCCCACTTCTTAGGCAAAGTTATTTAAGGTAGTGACAATCATTCCAATGAGACCTGGCCTCTGTTGACTTTTGATCCTTTCAGTTTTGGACTTTTCCTGAAGACTGCTCTAGGGCCACTAATAATCACTATAATGAAATGTCAAAACTCAAGGTCTCCGTAGCCTTTTCAAGTCTGTCATGAAGTGCAGCTGACCCTTTTATACGATCTATTTGGAGCTTACAGTGTCTTCAGTTCCTTTCAGAGGGAGATTGGGGTAGTGATTGACAGCTGCCCTTTCCCAAGAGACCTTGCAGGTGAGGTTCTACAGGTATCAATGCTCTTGACACTTTTATAGTCTTGAAGGCAAGAAGGGACCATCATGATTATCTAGTCTAACCTCCTGTACATCACAAGCCACAGAACCTCACCCACCCACTTCTATAATAGGTCCATAACCTCTGGCTCAATTACTGAAGTCCTCAAATCTTGATTTAAAGACTTCAAGTTACAGAGAATGCACCACTTACTCTAGTTCAGATCAACAAGTGACCTGAACCTCACTCTGCAGAAGAAGGCAAAAAGCTCCCAGAGTCTCTGCCTTTCTGACCTGGTGAATTTCTTACCGACCTCAAATATAGCAATCAGTTAGACCGTGAGCATTTGGGCGAGACCTACCAGTCTCTGGGAAAGGATTTTTGTAGTAGCTCCATCTAGTATCCCATTTCTTGCCATAGGAGATATTTGCTAATAACTGTCACAAATGGGTCATATGCCCTTGTAGGCAACTTCATTATACCTTCTCCCCCAAGTTATGTTTTTTGACCCCACTTTCTCTGTGGAAAGCTGTTCCAGAACTGCATTCCTCTGGTGGTTAGAAACATTTAGTCTAATTTCAAGCCAAAATTATTTGTTGCCCAGTTTATATCCATTTGCTTTTGTGCCAACATGGCCCCTTAATCTGGTGGTTATCCCTCTGATGTATTTATAGAGAGCAATCATATCTTCCCTCAGCATTCATTTTGTTAGGCTAAACAAGTCAAGCTCCTTAAGTCTCCTCTCGTAAGGTATTTTCTTCTTTCCTCTGATCATCCTCGTAGCCCTTCTCTGCACCTGTTCCAGTCTGAATTCATCTTTCTTTAGCATGGGAGACCATCAGTATCAACATGACACCTCTTGTAGGAAACTGAGATACTATGAACTCTGCTGTCAGCAGTACACTGACACCCCCACTTTACATCTACTCTTCAGCATACATGCTCAGTGTCACCAAGCCTTTGAGAAATTGTCTCCTGGATGAAAAGGAGCTGGGTCAGACTGAATCTTGGGAAGACCAAATTGAGGCTGGAGAGAAGTGGGAGGTGTTCTGCAGAATTAGCCAAACCACTGACCTCTTCCATCAAAAACACTTGTTCCTATATCATCGAGTCAAAGTCATGGTATCCTATTGGACTCCTTGAGCTTGAGTGTCCAGGTAGCAAAAGTGGAGAGAAATGATTATCCCTTTCTACCTACTTGGCTCATTGGACTGTCCTCGTTCTTGTCAGAGGTCCTAAATGATCCATGCATTAGCCACTTCCAGGCTGGAATACTTTCTCCACCAGTTTTCCCCTTACCTCCATGGGAGATTGTTGGTGTTAACAGTGGCAATTTTACCACCACCCTCCCTTCCCCATCACACACAGGTTGGTGAAGGGAATGGAGGAGGCTAGCAAATGAGACAGCCTCTGAAACATTCTACTCAGTATTGTAGAATGGTATTGCCTTACCTAAGAGGTGTTGAACAAGTTTAGGAAGGAGAGGATCAATGTGTAAGAGGAAAGGTGCAGTGCTTCATGAAATCCTTTGGCAATGGACGCTTCCAGCCCAAACAACATATGGCCTCTTCTGGTGAGAGGAAGAAACTGGCAAAAATCAAACCACAACAGAACAAGACTGAAAAAGGAAAAAAAATACATACAAAAATGGAAAACAGAAAAAAGTGAAGCAAGAGAAAATGGAAAACAGTAACTGTTGGGAAATGCTGTTACAGTAAAGAGTAGGGTGCCTACTTCCCAGGCCATCTTTTGGAGAAGGTAGGCATCTAATAAATGAAAAAAGAGTAGGGTGCCTACTTCCCAGGCCATCTTTTGGAGAAGGTAGGCATCTAATAAATGAAATTTGGGAGCCAGTGGTAGAGAGGTAGCCAGGGGATTCCCTAAACCCTGGTAAATTTTAATCTTTACTTTTGGTGTACACTTAAAATCTAGATTTATTGGTGCATGTTGAAAAGAGTCACTGAACTGCATTGTGTCAGGATAATCAGATAAGGGTTGGAGTTGCATCCAGCACCTTGAATTTCATCTGAAAGTGAACTAGCACCAATGCAGAGAGTAGAGCAAGGTGTCAGTATATTACTGCCCAGTACCTCTGAAGGGGGAAATTACATTAGATGCTTGCAAGAGTTTTTGGGTGACTTTCAAAGTCAATCTCAGGCTCATTTTATTGTTGTAGTTAAGCCTATGGGAGACACAGGCATAGATTATTGATTCCAGGTGCATATCTGTGAGGGAAGGGATCGAAGATGTTCAGATACGAGGGAGAGAAATGTAGACATAGTATGCCTAAATAAGAGCTTGGCCAGGTACAGATTAGTCTGGTTGTCAAAGTGATATGGAAGCAGTATTTGTCAGAGAGATCTACAATGGGGTGGGGAAGGTAGCTTACTACTTAAGGTGGAGGCAGATATCTAACACCACTCCATCAACTGTGAGAACTTTGTCAGGTCCTCAGCCTTTAATCCTGGTCCCATACTCTGCCACATGGTTGAGGAGCCTGATGGAGGCCATCTTTGGGCTTCAAAGGCTTAAAGGTTTATGATTGAAGGCTTCTTAACAAATCAAGCACTGTCATCAAAGACTTGTTGGCCTCTCTCTGCCCTAAGAAGATTAGCAGAGGTTTTTTCCATTTTTCTGAAGTGGATGAGGGGGGACTAAGTTACTTGATGCCATCTGGCATTGATCCATCATTCACTTTACAGTGATGTACCCTAAAAAACAGAATTTTTGAGATGAGGCAATAGTTGGCATGGCTATTAATGTGAGAATTTGTTTTGTGTAAGGCAACGATTTCCTGCTCTCTGGAGATCAGCTGTCAAACGGGAGGAGCAGACACAGATTAATTCATTCTAACTCCTGCTCCCTGCTCATGAGTTCATCTTCACAGGCTTGAAAAGGAGCAGCTGATTGAATCTAATCCCCAACCACGTTGTGGTGATGGGGTGTGATGGATCCACAGGATTTGTGCTTTGCCCCAGCTTTTAAACAGTCCCTTGAAGGTACGCCTTACGTGTGCCAGACTCTCAAGGGATTACATTCTTCCTGAAAGTAAGTAGTGCAGCCTTAGTGCCTCTCAGGGCTTGGCTACACTGGCACTTTACAGCGCTGCAACTTTCTCGTTCAGGGGTGTGAAAAAACACCCCCCTGAGCGCAGCAAGTTACAGCGCTGTAAAGCGCCAGTGTAAACAGTGCCCCAGCGCTGGGAGACGCGCTCCCAGCGCTGTAAGTTAATCCCCTCGTGGAGGTGGAGTACCTGCAGCGCTGGGAGAACTCTCTCTCCCAGCGCTGGAGCCGCGACCACACTCGCACTTCAAAGCGCTGCCGCGGGAGCGCTCCCGCAGCAGCGCTTTGAAGTTTCAAGTGTAGCCATGCCCTCAGACTGAACCTCAGCTCCAGCACTGCTTCTCACTGTGAGTGAGCTCTCTCCAGCAAGTCGAGCTGAGACAGACTCCTGTTCAGATTCTTTTGTCCTCGTCAGGGATCAGTGCACCTCAGCAAGTATTTGCAATCACACCAGGAAGCCTTTTCAAAACAAGGTAACAATTTATTAGCCATCTGGCATAAGATTCTGAAAGTCCTCAGGTTATCATAGAGAAACAAAGATTTAAAAACATAGTCTATACTGCTTTGAGCCATGCTGCTCCAGGAACTATCTTGGTTTCCTTTGTCTCTGTCTCATTGTCTGTCAGTCTCAGGTCAGAGCTGCTGTGTTTCTCCAAAGGCCAGCTCTTAAACATAGCCACCTGACATCTTTTCCCTTTGTTCTTCAGCTTGGGGTCTCTGCTCTGCTTGTCTGCAGAGAGGTGGGGGGAAATATCCTTCCTTTTGGCTGTTGTTTGCTAGGTGTGAGTTTCGCAGACATTGGGGTTCCCTTTGCCTTTCTAGCTCCTCCATTGATATGGGTCAGTTTCAGCCAGTCCTTTAACGACCCATTCATACCACCCAAGACAGTTATGTGACCAGAACACTTCATGTCTCCTGATTTACCCGAGGAGTATTTTAACCTTTCTGCACCCACTGGCTACAGTCTCAACTTATGTCAGTCACTGCCACATTCATATCATTCAGAAAAATATTACAGAAAATGCCTCTTTTCTTACATGGGGATCATCAACATCACCTCTTGGGAGTCCAAGACTGCCTGTCCATCCTATTAGTCTTGTTGTAAAGGTTTGTGTTTCGAGGTCCCTTCCCAGAGCTGAGAAGTTACCTTAGGATGCTTTATGAATGCAAACTTATGACATTGACTCTGCCTGGAAGCTCTGTAGTTCTTGGAGAAATGAAGGCTCATTTCTTAGGAACTACAGGATAATTCACATGAGTCCTAGTATCAAAACCTAGAAAAATGGAAATATGTGACTGAAGTGGCCCTTCTAGTCTTTCGGAGACTAGAACAGGATTTACTCCATGTGGGAATGAAGAGTAACTTAACTGATCGGTGAGAATTCAGAGTGAAAATTAACAATTTTCAGCTGAAGTGCCATTGATGGAGAAAACAAATGCAATGATTCTTGTTGGAGAGGGAATGAGTTTTGAATTTTATTTTTAGTCGGGGTCAAATTAGAGAAGAATCATATAGTCAGTTTAAATGTGCATTTTTAAAGAAAGTAAACATATTTAGAGTAAAAATGCTTTATGAATTAAATATTGGTTTGAGGAGATGGGCTGTGTAATACAAGTGGTATTCTAAAACTGAACTGCAAAGGAAAACAAATGGGTTTGTATATTTTTATTGCTCTTTCCTTATGTTTAAAGGAGGTCTGAAAGGTTTAGCAATCTTTTTCTCTCTCTTTTTCTCTCTCACCCACCCACACCACTCTCACTCTCACACACACGTTCTTGGCTTGTTTTTACCCTTAGGAATATTAAGTGTCTGGTTTTTCCTAGGTTTGCTGAAAGACTTGGTTGGATTAGGGGTTCTGAAAAGTGGTTTGAGAGCTTTTTCTCACCCATTCGTTGAAGGACAGGGTGTTGGAATCTTTGTTTTTTTTCCTTGTGTGTGTGTGTGGGGGGGGAGGGGGGGTGCATTAGTTCATACAAGTAAAGTTCATACAAGTAAAGCTTTAAACAGTCTGAATGAAAAATCCCTTCCCTCTTGATTTTCCTAGGTTTCATTTCCTGTGTATTGTGTTGTCCTAATTGTTCCAGTCTCTTTGGTGGCCCAGAGTCCTTAAGGAACTGGAGTTTCTAATTTTTTTTTAACCAGAGTGAGGAAAAAAATCCATTCAGGCCTTCTTTATACATTATAAAGAAGCAAAAAAGAGCACAAATCCAAATACTTTTTTCCCATGCATGTCATCTTTACGTATGTCTTTGTAAAGATGTCTGAACCTGTTTCTTGGGGGTACACATCTGTTGGAGGCATTTTCTTTGGCACATGATATCAACTGGCAGTTTATAGAATCCTAGTGTATTTTTGACAAGGTGCTGTTTGAACTTTTATTTATTTATTTTGCAGAGATACAGAACAAAGCCGTACTGCTGTAGCCTATGCAAGTTCTCCTCAAAATTTCTTTCTTCATTCAAGAATCATTTGCACCGTTACCATGAAGATGAAATGGACCAAGAGCTGGTGGTTCCTTGCCCAAAATGTGCATTTGCTTCTGATTCAAAAATAGTGGGAAAACACATCCGGATGTTTCACTCTTCTAATAGGAAAATACAGAACTACACAGTGAGCATTTTAGGTGGCATGAAACAATTCAGGAGTGACATTATAAACTTCACATGTCTAAAATGTCACTTTACAGACACACTGTACTACAATATGAAGAAACATGTGCTGATGAACCATTTTCAAAATTTAATAAGCACATATTTTGGCCAGAGACCGGATGAAATTGAAGAGAATTTTATTGAGCACTACTGTAAGAAATGTAATGCTTCTGCAAACAGCCAAGATTCTTTAATGTATCATGTCTTAACATCTGATATGCACAGAGATCTGGAGAATAAACTTAGATCTGTGATTTCAGAGCATATTAAGAAACCAGGACTTGTGAAGCAAATGCATATTGCTCCCAAGCCTCCCACAACTATAGCTGCTCCATCTTTAATGCCCACCACTGCTCCATCAAGCTCAGTTACTACTCCAACTTGCATTCAACTTGCATTTCCTCAGAATAATCAAAAGCAAACCATGGTACAGGGGAACACAGTTAAACCTCTGACTGTTTCAAATGCCTCTGGTAGCCTTACACATACATCTCCTGCTCCAGTTGTTACTCCACCACATGTTACTCTTGTATCCAGTCCGCTCCCTGTAGGTCAGAATGTTAATCTTCAACCGCCAGTTCCACAACCTGTCTTTGTTTCCCATAGGGTCCCTCTTAATCAGCCTGTCAGGCCTGGGGTTCTCCCCCTTACTCAACCTGTTGGGACCATAAATAGACCTGTTGCTCCTGGGGTTCTTCCACTTAGTCAACCTGTCAGGCCTGGTCTTCTTCCTGTTAATCAGCCTATTGGGACCATAAATAGTCTGGTTGCACCTGGGGCTCTCCCAATAGCTCAGCCTGTTGGGCCTGTAAATAGTCATGTTGGGCCTGGAGTTCTCCCACTAACTAGACCTATTGCACCTGGGGTTCTCCCTATAAATCGACCTGTTGGGAATATGAATCAACCCATTGGTCCTGGGGTTCTTCCTGTGCCCCAGACTGTTACCTCAGGGGTTCTCCAGCTTAATCAGCCTGTTGCATCAGAGGTTCTTCCTGTAAGACAGCCTATCAGACCTGGGATTCTCCAACTTAATCAACCTGTTACCTCAGGGGTTCTCCCTGTAAATCAGCCCATCAGACCTGGAGTTTCTCAAAATACCACTTTCCTGACTGCAGGACCTATACTTAGACAGTTAATTCCAACTGGTAAGCAGGTTAATGGGATACCTACATATACCCTTGCACCAGTTTCAGTTACTTTGCCTGTACCACCTGGTGGCGGGGTAGCAACTGTTACACCACCGCAAATGCCCATTCAGCTAATGCAGTCTGGCACAGTAACTCAGATATCTCGCTCTCCAGCTAGTGCACCTTCTCCTCCTGTTGTGACTTCTTCCCACAATATGTCTGCGCAGGCTTCTCCACTTGCTCCTGAAACAAGCCACGCCCTCAAACAGGCTAAGCAATGGAAGACGTGCCCTGTTTGCAATGAGCTGTTCCCTTCAAATGTCTATCAGGTCCACATGGAAGTGGCTCATAAGCACAATGCAGTAAAAACAGAGGAAACCCTTGAACCTGACAAGCTTGCAGTATGTGCACCCTTTTTGAGGTGGATGAAAGAGAAGACTGTCCGGTGTTTCTCTTGTAAATGTTTCCTATGTGAGGAAGAACTTATAAAACATCTACTGATGCATGGTTTAGCTTGTTTGTTCTGTACATATACTTTCCGTGATCTAAAAAGCCTTGTGGAACACAATAAGACTGTGCATAATGGAAAGAAGAAGTTACATGAAGACTACAGCAACCGAGGATTTCAACTAGATAATGATGCTGATGGTGACCTTATATTTCCACATTTTGACTTCAGTACAATGTTACCCAAAGAAGAACTTGGTGAAAAGGAAGTACACTTGGCAGTACTTGCAGGGGTAAACTCGAGGACCCTTGTACCTGTCTACATCAAAGTGAAGCCTCAGACAGCTGAAGTGAACAATATGTGCAGCAAAAAAGTATTTACATGCCCCTTTTGTTTTGGTACTTTCATTAGCAAAGAAGCTTATGAAATGCATTTGAAAGAGAGGCATCATATCATGCCAACTGTACACACAATTTTAAAGTCCCCTGCTTTCAAGTGCATCCATTGCTGTGGGGTCTACACTGGAAATATGACTCTGACAGCTATTGCTGTGCATTTGCTCCGCTGCAGAAGTGCTCCCAAAGACAGCAACTCAAGTATGAAAGTGCCGCTTGAGCACAATGAGAAAGAGCTATCATTTGTGAATGGGGATAAGCACGATTCTGTCTCGCAATCTGCTAAAAGAAAACAATCTGATCTATGCTCTGTTGCAGAGGACCAAGGGAATAAAGAACAGCAGCCTCAGTCCTTAAATACTGGTACAGCTCTAGCTCCAGATAAAGACGTGAATCTAGGGGTAGTGCCTGTCAAGCGACAAAAGGTTGAAAGCAGGACTGAGATGAAAGGACCTCCTTCAAGTGAGGACCTCCATATTCTAGCATTAGATCCTAAACAGTATGAACACAGTTCATATGAAGCTCGAAAGCAGTTTCTGGCAGATTACTTTCACAAGAGACCATATCCTACAAAAAAGGAGATGGAATTACTGTCCTCAATGCTATGCGTATGGAAAATGGATGTTGCATCATTTTTTGGAAAAAAACGACATGTGTGCCTAAAGGCGATAAAAAATCGCCAGTCCTCTGTGCTTCTGGGTTTCAGTATGTCTGAACTTAAAAATGTAAAGCACAGTTTGAGTTTAAAATATAAACCGCAGGATCTGTAAAAATGCTTTATAGTTTTAAAAAGAATCATAATTGCATATTTCTCAGTTTAGCAATTTATTACTTTGGTTTAATTTCTTAACTTACAAACTGACCTTTGCAGGGTTACAGTAGTACACAAAGCCTCATTCAGATTTGACTGTGTTATTGAAAAAAGCAGCAGTGATCGTAGAACTGAGGAAGGTAGATCCTTCAAATTTTCAGCTCCGGAATTTGTTTTAGCTTTATTTTTCTTTTCTTTTGTGGAGTAGGTTTTTCCCTGCCTACCCCCCTCCATTAGGCTTTTATACCATATGTATTGTCTTTCCTGATTAAAATTTATTTTTTTGTCAGCAATGTCAACCTCTCCCTCCAAAAAAAAAAAAAAAAAGGGGGGGGGGGGCCATAATGTTGGTTAAAATACCAAGACAAACTAAATGAGAACAGATCGAATTAAAAGTATTGGTTTAAATTTCTTTAAACTCCTACTTTTATTTTTTGTCTTTTATCCTCTAAAGAAAATGATTGTGGTATTTTAACTTCCTCCTCATAACCCACCCAAAAAAGCTAGATTTATTTTAGCAATAATAAAATGTATGCAGCAATTTTTTCCTCAAAAGAAGAGTACATGTGCCAATTACAGTTTCGGTGATGCACAGTAGCTAAACATCATCTGTATATTTTTGGGAGGGAGGCGGGTTCCTCTTAAGCTACTGGAATTAGGTGATTTACACTGGCTGTGATTTTAGCCCATTAAAAATTAACTCTCTCTAATTCAAAGGGATTGTTTACTGTCACTTTGTAGATATGGGACACTCTCCAGTTGCTAAATTTGTACATTTTCAAAGCCTGTTGACCACTTATTGCAAACGGTGAAGTAGTTTTAGAGAAATATCAAATTCCTTTGATGCATCTTGACATAATGTGACTTTTATTCACATATCCTTCCTTGCCAAGCATCACTGAAGTCAATGGGAATGTGTCTATGCTAACTCTAATGTGTGTTGGTTAGGGTATTGAGTGAACACATGCCCCTTTCAATAACCAATGAGAAATTTAGCTTAAACCACTCTCCTTTCATAAACAGTCAGAAAACAGCTAAAGCTAGGAGTGGATGGAATGGTAATATGGCCCCTTTTGCCTATGACATCAAAATGTCATTGATTCAAATGGGACTTCCATATGTGATGAGTACACATTCTTGCCATCTGACAAATAGTTAATGGTTTCTATGAAATTAATTGGTCTCAAACTAGTTTCTAGTGAACAAGCGTCTACATCACAAAAAGTACTGCCCGAACTGCCACCCTTGGTAAGCGAGAGTCAAAGGATTGAGTGGGCTTGGTGATTAAACTACCTTTTAAAGTGAATTAGTCCACTGCTATACCTACTATTTGGATAAATGGGGGGCTTTGGTTTTAATCAGATTGTCAGTTTGGACCTTCCAAAAATCACTAAAATTACTTTGCCAAACAAGGCCAGTAACAGAGGCCATCCAAAGCAAATATTACAAGTGGTCTGTCCTACCACTGAACTTGTACTGATGACTTTAAACAAAGTCAAGAAGAATAACGTGCTTGGTGTGATTAATTTAGGTAATAAAGTCAGTCTTTTCCTAGTCAACAAATTTTCATCCCATACCAGAGTTTTGTGTTTTTTTAAATTGCATGTAAATGTAACTTTACATTGAACATTTCAAGCAGTTGTATAACAGGGCATGACTTACTGTAACCATAACTATCAAAGGAAAAGCTTGCTGCCTTCCTATTTGAGCTTCTACAAACTTTAAAATATCTGTATTTTGGATTAAAAGCGTGGTGTGTTCCTGTTTTTGAAAAAATGGTGAAGTGTTCTCATATACTTACCATTCCAGTAATTTTTGTTTAAATTGTAAAATACAAAAAGAAAATCCGCAATAAAATTGAACCTACTCATGTAATGTGGACACTGAACAAAAATCCTGTAAGGGGTTATTATATTTTTGGGAGTGGGGGGGAGGATAGATCAACAGGACCTAAAAACAATAAGAAAAATTTGATGATGTGTCCTAAAAGATACTACAGGATCCTAATCTGATTTGTGATTTGGCTGAGTTTAGTTTGTGAACCAGTCTGGAGAGTTTAGGGGGATTTAAAAAAATACTTAGAGTTCTCGACTTGGAAAAAGAACGTCAGTAGGCTCTATATACTATGGGCAAGATTAATCTCCGGTGTAATACCATTCATGTCAATGGAGTTACACTAGGGATTTGACACTATAGATCTACAAGACAGCTTAAGATGTGTGGTTTAAGGTACTGTTTATATATTACAAATAATGTTTCTTATTGGGAGAGAACTAAGAAGCGATATTAAGAGTTGATTCTTGCCATGGTGGTGGAGGAAACAATCTAGTTTTACCAGTTTTCTTTATTGTACACTGTCCAGGGACAATGTTAAACTTTTTATCTATTTGGCCTTTGATTTCACAGTTTCAAATAAACCAACTTTTTAACTTTTTTTAGGTGTGTGCATATGCATGGTTATTTTAAAAACTAGACTGAGTTTGTAATGTCTCATTAACATTCAGCATGAGAACTTGACATGAAAAATTAATAATTTGGATTCAAAATAGTCATATATCTAAGCAAAACAGAAATAAAGGCCTAGATCTTCCAGTTCTTCAAAAGGGGGCAGGGGGAAGGGGAGGACACCACTGCAAGAGAGTTTGTAATAAAAGTACATTCTACCTCATCTAGGAAATCTGATTTGAGTCCACATCCTTTCCTATAAATCTAGTGCTCCAAAGGCTTGATCATGAGCCTTTAATAGCAGTGGGAGCAGGATTAAAGCTGAATGACTTTTTCAGTCACAGACAACCAACAATTTTTTTAAAAAGCAGAAGTGATTAATCTAGGGAATATCACAACTCTTACATGTGTATCAGTATATAGGGTAAGGCTTTTTAGGGAGTAGGGGGCTTGGTTCGGAAAAACCCAAAGAGGTTTTATTAAAACAAAAACAATGCAGGTGCGTAAGTTACCAATTTCAGCCTAAATTAGATTGTGCTGTTGCTGTCTCAAAGTGAGAGACCAGCTGCTTAGGAAAGTGCTAGTCTATATTTGAAGTTATTGCCATGTGCTGAGTATAGTCATTGTGGCTGGCTTCTGCAGAATTTCCCATTTAAAGAAGTTAGCTCCTTTAGCATCTCCTTTTGGGAAAAGGAACTGGCTGCCACATCTTAAGAGTCACCCTGCCAGATAAGTTGCCATCTTCTGTCTGCTCACGGATGCAATTTTTATGAGCATAAAAGGATAACTAAATAGTGACTGGCTCAGAGGGTGAAAATACTTCATTTACTTATGAACAGGTATCTCAATTCATTACAATATGCTTTCTTTGGGTAATAGTTTAGTGTGGTATCTGTATTTTTTTTTTAAAGTGAAAAGATGCATTAGTAAATCACTAAGCATAATACAGCTCGTAATCAGGAAGTGCAGTATGAAAGATTATCAGTGTAATGTAACTTGGTCACAGTGTATGTCTTGATTTATATTAACTATGTGGAAGGATAGAAAATACTACACATGAAATGGGTTTGTTAGTTAATGGTGCACTGGGAACTTTAACTTTTGTATTGCGTGCCTTTTAAAAAAAAACCTGTGCCAAGTTTTCATAATGTAGTTGACCATTTATTTCATAGGGTTTTAATCCCCTCCATAAAAAAGGAAGGGAAGTGGTAGTAATTGCTAAGAAAGGAGAAGAATGTTCATTACACAAGCTAAATTTTTACTAGCTAATTTAAGACGCACCAGTCAGTAGCCTTTAAATCAGATTAAAAATGTGCACTCTGAACAAATGTCTCTGCAGTGTATCTCAATATGGAAGTTAAAACTCCCAAACTTAAAAATATTTTACGGTATGTTACCATGCAATTTTCAGACATTCAAATTTCAAAGACTTCCAACCAGTGCTTTCCAAAGTTGGGTATATGCATATTTTTTTAGGAGCATGTGATATTTTGGGGACCACCCAGACCAGTAAAGGGTTCTGTCTAACCTGAGGTGCCTGTATGCTGTTCAGCTGTGGTTCAAACCCCTCAGAGCCATAGCCTTCCCACAAACAGAGTCTCATCCTGGCTTCCAGTAGCCCTTCCACTCCTGAGTCTCCCCAAATCTGTCCTTGAGGTTTTAACCACCAGCCACTCTGACTTTTCACCTCTGGTTTGTCACCCCAAAAGGCGTGAAACCACCCCCTGCCATGCTCCTCCCAGTTGTCAGCTCAGTTTGGCACCTACGTTTCATACCGATTGCAGCACGGAGACCTGCTTGGGTAAAAAAAAAAAAATTACTTGACAGAAAAATCAGATTCAAAGATGAAAAAGCAAGGGAAACAAACAGAGAAGTTACACAGAAAATAAACAGATGCAACCTCAGGGTTTACATTTGCAAATTAGATTAAACTCCCTTTTCTAATAGACGTTACCTATTGCCTCTGAACATTTTCCCAGCCTATCCCTTGCCACAGAGAAGACCCAGCATTTGACAGACAGTTTCTGGATATTCATCCGGTCAAATGCCCTTCTCCCCCCCCTCCCCTTTTTTTTCCCCTTTCCTCTCAGGCTATGGTGGCTCATGGTTATGCAGCTTGAGGAATTTCTAGCTGGGATAGCTCAATGTCTTCCCATTCACTGTAACAGCCCATCCATTGCCTTTTTCTGGGTTGTACAATGGTAAGTACTTAGAGCTAGTGTTAGCTGGGTGGGGAAGCATCCCCTCCCTGTCTGACTAACCAGTACCCCACTGAGATGGAGCTGAATGCAGCACAAATTATGAGCACAGTTTTATAGATACACAAATTCATAACCACAGTCTGTATATATTGCTCATAATGACACTAAAGTTCAGAACATTACAAGCTTGCATATAAAACCTTACTTGATGTACTAGTTTAGTACAATAACATGGTGAACAATCAGTTAATTCAACTGCTTATTCTTTGAGGTTCAACCCCCTGTTTGCCTTTTGGGCTGTCTGGGCCCTGATTGTCACAGAAGGCTATTTTTAAAAAAAAAAAATTTTTTTTTGAAAGTTGTGGGTGGGCTGCACATAAGAGTTTGGTCTATGATGCCTCATCAGTGTTTATTACCATTGCCTCCCTTCTGCTTTCCTGGTAGGTAAAATGGCAACTATGTATAGATGTCATGTTTAGAAATTCTATGATTCTTTTCGTTCAGCAGCTGAGTTGGAACCACATATAGCAGGTGTCCGAAAGTTCTTAGTGTACCTGAGCCTGTGCTCATAACCTGCACTCTCCTAGCTCCACAAAGGCCCCCTAGGTGAGCTGGGGGGTAGTAGAATCCTGAGCTAGGGGGCCATGCTCCCCAAACAATGCACGGGGAGAGTTAGCTGCCTGGGAAGAATCCACAGAAGCCAGCATGGGAGGTGGTAACCTGTCTTAAGCTAGCCAGCAGTGAAATGCAGAGGAAAGGGGCTGCGGTTAGGGCTAGATCCCCCAAGGTACTTAAGAACGTACCTTCTTCTTAGCATATGCGCAATGTGCCTCAGGTGGCACGTGACCAGGAGTCATCACTGATGGGCTAGAGGGAAGAACATAAGAACGGCCCTACCGGGTCAGACCAAAGGTCCATCTAGCCCAGTATCCTGTCTACCGACAGTGGCCAATGCCAGGTGCCCCAGAGGGAGTGAACCTAACAGGCAATGATCAAGTGATCTCTTTCCTGCCATCCATCTCCACCCTCTGACAAACAGAGGCTAGGGACACCATTCCTTACCCATCCTGGCTAATAGCCATTAATGGACTTAACCACCATGAATTTATCCAGTTCTCTTTTAAACGCTGTTATAGTCCTAGCCTTCACAACCTCCTCAGGTAAGGAGTTCCACAAGTTGACTGTGCGCTGCGTGAAGAAGAACTTCCTTTTATTTGTTTTAAACCTGCTGCCTATTAATTTCATTTGGTGACCCCTAGTTCTTGTATTATGGGAATAAGTAAATAACTTTTCCTTATCCACTTTCTCCACATCACTCATGATTTTATATACCTCTATCATGTCCCCCCTTAGTCT
>QXTE01000177.1:2724716-2738652 GCA_003942145.1 Platysternon megacephalum
GTGGACATCTTCAGAGAACTATCCACGATGACTCCAAGATCTTTTTCCTGATTCGTTGTAGCTAAATTAGCCCCCATCATATTGTATGTATAGTTGGGGTTATTTTTTCCAATGTGCATTACTTTACATTTATCCACATTAAATTTCATTTGCCATTTTGTTGCCCAATCACTTAGTTTTGTGAGATCTTTTTGAAGTTCTTCACAGTCTGCTTTGGTCTTAACTATCTTGAGCAGTTTAGTATCATCTGCAAACTTTGCCACCTCACTGTTTACCCCTTTCTCCAGATCATTTATGAATAAGTTGAATAGGATTGGTCCGAGGACTGACCATGCATCTCGGCTCAGGATGCTCAGCTGTGGCCCCTCTCATGGAGTTAGGTGCCGAAGCCAGGCTAGCCACCTGTTCCTGAGAAAAATCAGAGCCAGACACACACCCTTTACAACCCCATCCCATTACAGCCAAGGGCCCAGCAGGTAGGGCACTCACCAGGGATGAGGGAGACCTGTTTTTAAATCGCTGCTCTTGGAGCAGGGACTTGTACCCAGGTCTTCACTTCCTATGATAGCACCCTGACTGTCCACCAGGCTATTGGGTATGTCACAACCAGCTGGAGCTGGGCCACGCTGTATAAATAAGAAACAATTACTCACTTTTTGTAATTGTTGTTTTTTGAAATATGTTGCGTATGTCCATGCCCCTAGGCGTGTGAGGACCTGGTGCACCAGTGCCTGCGTTTTTCCCTAGCAGTATTCAGAGGGGTAGCAACACCTGTGCCCTGGTGACCCTCGTACGCCAAGCTGAGGGTAAAATGAGCAGAGCCACCCCCCACCCTCCTTCAGTTTCTTTGTACTGGAATCTAATATGATGCATTCCACTGTGTTGGGGCAGGAGAGTGGGGTGTGTAATGGACATATGCAAAACATCTTGAAAAACAGTTACGAGCAGCGAGTAACCATTTCTTTGTCTTTGCCTACTTGCATAGGTCCATTAACCTTAGCTGATGCCAAGCTGCTTATGAAGGAGCAGAGAGCCTGCAGCCGGGCACAGCAGGGGTTAAAGAACACCTGTGGGTTCAGCTAGCCCCCCCCCCCTTATACTTGCAGCCAATGCCAGGCCTGGAGGGGGGAGAAAAGAAGGGAGCCTGGCTCAGTCAAGGGCTGACTAGTGAAGAGGCAGGAGCTCTCTGTATGCCTGCTTGAAGGCACAGACCAGCAACCGCCTGCTAATGCAGCCACTGGAGACAAGTAAATCTTTGCCGGCCAAGGAATTTACAGCTAAGCCCCAAGTGTGGGGCAACTGGACTAGTGGGGCCATGTCCCAAACTAAAAGGACATGCAGAGGAAGCAGGCCAGGAAATCAGGCCCTGAACACCCCCTCACGGCTGGGAGAAAGATCCATCTCCCCTGTTTTGAGCGACATAGGCCCCCTGGGCCAGGACCTCAAGGAGAAGGAGGGGGTCAAGTCCCCCTACAGCCACCCTAACCAACGCTCTAGCAACTAGACTCCCTGGCCACTGAGGGCCCTGTCACACTGGTTTTGATGGTAGTAGGGTTAGGTGTAGCATTAGAAGGAGGTGTGCAGGACTGTTTGCCCACATTTGTGTCATCCCTTCATGCAGTAATAAGTGTGTAAAGGCTAGAAAATGTGACAACTGAAGCCCACATCGCTGCTCTGCAGATGTCCATCATAGGGGCACTTCCCACAAATGCTGTGGGTGCTGTCTATTCTGGGTGAATGGGCACACAGGATCTCGGGGGAGGGGGAAAGGCATAACACCCTTAGTCTCATAGCACGTGACCATACAACTGGTGAACCATTTGGAAAGCTGGTGCACTGTGACAGGCTGCCCTATCATTCATACTGCATAGGAGATGAACAATTGGGAAGAAACCCCAAAGCGCTTTGTTCTACCAGGTAAAAAGCCAGAGCTTGGTGAACATCCACATCATGGAGCTTTTGGTCACCTTTGAGAGCATGCATCTTTGGAAAGAGGCTCAGTTAGATATATTGACTGATTAAGATGGAAATCAAATACTATTTTGGTGGGAAACAGACTGTGGCTTAAATCCCACCACTGACCACCAATCCCAGCTAGACTATATTGTTTATATACCTCTGCAGTCATACTCATATTTTACAGACAGTGGCATGAGGAAGGATAATCCAGGTGTCAGGCTACTCAGATGTGGAAGATCAGGGTTCAATTCCCTGCTCCACTGGACTTAGACCCAATCTTCAAAGATATTTAGGTGCCTTGGCCACATAAAATCCTGTGTGCAGCAGCTCCATTACCAGGGCATGTAGCTCCCCCAATCTCCTTGTTGAGCTGCTAGCCATCTGCTCTTTATTATACCTCTTGGTGGAAGTGACTTTTTTTAATAACTCTAGAGGGGGTTCTATAAAGGCTGATTACACTAGATTCAAATCTCTCTGTGGAGGCAGGGCTCTGATAAGTGGGATGACGCTTTCTAGGCCTTTTTATGAACCTGGCCAGGGTCATGTGGTATAGGATGGCATCATCTGAGATCAGGATGGTGATCTATGACGGGACTGCGGAATCGATGACAACACTGGGAGCTTCCTTGCTATCGCGCACTGAGGTGATGCAGTTATTGGTAGTCTGGCACTGACACGGAGGAGATCAAGGAAAGAAGTACCAGCCCTGAGGTCACCAGCGCCTTAACAGAACCCGACATGGCTACCAACGTGTGCGCCATGTACAATAGCCTTGGCAGAGAGCTGCTGGTCTGAATATGTGGTAATGTAGTATCAAGTGGCTCAGCAGATTTTTTTTGTAGCGGTGTAAGCCTCTGGATTGCTTGGTACTGCAATGGGCCTTTGCCCTGCCATGAGCAGGGGTGATGGCTCCACTGTTGCCCCCCAATGAAATAGCTGGTCACACCATTCCTTGCATGGGTAGCAGAGTTCAAGGTTTGTGCTCCATGAGAGTCACTAAATGGCAGTACCAGGGAGCAGCAGGCCAAA
Source organism: Platysternon megacephalum (assembly GCA_003942145.1). NCBI lineage: Eukaryota > Metazoa > Chordata > Testudines > Platysternidae > Platysternon > Platysternon megacephalum. The sequence goes on from QXTE01000177.1 coordinate 2,727,705, forward strand.
GGGTGCACTCTACCTTCAATACCAGAATGGCTAATCTCTCAGCACAGGAGTCCTATAGCAAGGACTTTGAGGAAGTTGAAACCTTTCTGTTCTTAGGTTTCGGAGTCCAAGTGTGTTCTGAGTGCTTATGCTTCTTCGAGACTGCGCCATTGAGGGGATTCTCTCTCTGTCTACCAATAAAGCCAGTGAGACCACGTGGAAAGAGTGGTTGACAAATGATCTCAATCCAACTGAGCCAGTGTCAAGGCTGGGCCAAGAGCAACCTGCTTGCAGATGTAGCTTGAGAGGCTTTTCTCTTTGCTTCTGTGTCCTAGTCTTTAAGTCCTAGCAAATCAGACACCTGTCCCTGACCTGACCCACACATTGGTCACTGGGAGAGGGCGGCTCACTCATTGGCATTGGCCTGTGACATCCAGAACAGGGTTTGAAGCCAGGAGACTTTGGCAAAAGCTCTCCGGATACTGGGCAGAGTCTGCTACTGGCAAGAAAAGAAAGACAAGGACTTCCAAGGGACCAAAACAAGTACCACTAACTACAAACTAGGCTAACAACTTGCTATAAGGAATAAGCTGAAGCACAGTATGGGCTGACCACCGATGGAAAGAAGGAACTGAAGGATGTGTGGGTTGGCTCTGCCCTTTCTTACCTTGGTTTGAGGCACGAGAGATGCCAGGGCGCAGGCATGGCCACCCCTACAAGTACTGCTAGGGAAAACTCTCCAGCACTGGTGCACAAGGCATGCACTTAGTGTAACTGACATATGCAGTCACTAAAGAATTAAATATTCATTGGCACAGGAACTCAACCTTGGGCCTCCCACATGAACGTCATAACCACAGAGTCATAGACACTCTTGTGCAATGATTAGTTCATTATTTATATAAAATGGAACAGCTTCAACAGGAGAGATTGAGAGACCCACCCCAGAATACCCCACAGCCTGGTGGTTAGGACACGCTCCTGGGAAGTGGGAGATCTGTGTTTTGAGTCCCTGCTCCAAATTAGGCAGAGCAGGGATTTGAATCTGGGTCCACTTCCCAGCTGAGTGCCCTAACTACAGAGCTATTGGGTATTCTGGGGGTGGATACATCTGCCCAATCATGCTCTCAGAACACCTACAGGATCAGGCAAGATAGAAGGGGGAATGCCCTAGAGGTTCTCAAACTGGCGGGAGGGAGGAGACAGAATATATTCTAGGGTGAGAAGCTTTAGGAAAAACCACCCTCCTGCACACAGTTTACTCACAGCAATTAATAACTAGCAAAGCTGATTCCGCCAGACATATCAGGTCCACAGATGGTGCTGTGTATTTGACTCTAGATGGTGCTGTGCATTCTGACAGATTTCTGTTACACTTGCATGGCCTTATACAGAATTGTTGCCATCTGTACGTTAATCCATTTGCTACAACACAGTGCTCACATTTAAGTGTAAGCATTGACCACAATCATAGTTTTGCTTTTATTACAATGGATCGTAGGTGCTGTGTGAAGTAATACCTTATTGTTTTTAATATTTAGCAAGAGTTGCATGTTGGGTTTTTTATGGGTGTATGTATGTGTGTGGCAGGAGGGAGGGGGGCACAAACTACTAGATATAAAGGAGGGGGCACAATCAAATAAGTTTGAGAACCACTGCCCTAGAGAACACCGTTGGGACTGGGGTGTGAGCAAAGGCTCCAAGCAGTGAGCTTGCTGTGGGGCAATGTGAGGATGTAAGTGGCTTTGCACATGCCCACCAACAGAAATATAGGTGCTATGGGGATCTAGCAACTTCCAGCCTTAGGTGGCACTGAGTGGTGATTTTGAGAACGTCAGTGATACCTAGATGATGGATGTAAGCACCTAAGAAGACAGCGAGGTGCCTAAGTATATTTGTGGCTGTAGGCCCAGGTTTAGAACACCAATCCCAGACAGACAGTATTGTTTATAGACCTTTGCAGTCGTGGTCATATTTTACAGACAAAGGCCTAATAATCCAGGTGTCAGGCTACTCAGATGGGGATGTGGGAGATCAGGGTTCAATTCCCTGCTCCACTGGATTTAGACCCAATCTTCAAAAATATTTTCTATGTGGGAGCCAGGCACCTGAATACCTTTGAGGATCTATGGCTAGCTCCACAAAGGTAGATTGAGCTGAGGTGTCAAGTGCATGCTTTCCAGAGCTTCAGTATCAGCTCCCCATCTTTCCTTGTCCCCTCCAAACGTAACAGCAAGAGGAGAGCTAGAAGTAAGGGACTCCCAGCTCAGCTCCTGCTGCAGCAGTGCTAGACAGTCCTGCGTCTATGCTGGGGCAGGTATCTGGGGAGCAGGAAAATGTACCAACTGCAGGTCTGCAGAGAAATACCCTCTTGCTGGCTGTCCCCATTTTCCCACGTCCCAGGGAAGGCGAGCCAAACAGAGCTACTACAGTGGTGTGTGTGTAGCAGGCAGAGTTGCCCCTCACCTACTCCTAGCTACATAAAGGACAGTAATCACCCAGCTACCTCAGGCACACCTGCTCCTCCAACACCACCTCCTACCCTTATCAGAGTTGAGAACTTCAAGGGATGCTGGGGCATTGGAGAGTCATGGGGTTAGGGGAGCTGATGACCTGGTTGAAATCAAAGCATGCAATGGCTATACTTGTAAGAGGCATTCAGTATTGAAAGAGATAAAATAGTGTAAACGGGAGATATCTGTAAGTGGATAGTTAGAAAAAGAACACAAAAACATGACCAGAATCAATATACAGGAAGGGGGGATGCTAAACTATATTTAATTTAGTTAAACCAACACAGCAAAGAAGGCTGTTTTCCTATATGTAGGGGTAGACTGTGCCCCTGGCCTAGTGAGATAAGGGACAGAGAACACAGGTGGTGCATCTATGATTCTGCTGAGCGGTTGTCCTTGCATTCCCCAAAGCACAAAGACATGGTGAGGCTAGCAACAAGAATTAACCACAGTTGTCCCTCCCTTCCCTTTTGGGAAGGGCTAGAGGTACAGCTATACTTTCCCTTCACACCAGACTAAATGGAAAGGCTCCATTAGCCTCACTGGAGTTGTGGAAACGCATCTATGGATGACTTTTGATCTAAATATTCTTACTGGGGATTATGCATAAGGAAGAAGGAACACACCTTGACTTTTCAGTTCCTGGGGTGCGTTTCAAGGATAACTGCTAGAAAAAAAAATCCTATTTGAAAATTTGATCTGCAAGTCAATGAGGCACAAATATGGTAACACTCATCCTGTGTATACAATTCACCTTCCATACGAGAACTGCATTTTAACCCAGCCGTATGGTGGGTTAGGACCTCTGCTTTGTCTCATCTGAAAGACAGGACCTCTAATGAGACAGTGGGGCATTATCAGCTCAGAGAGAGGCATATCACCTACTATATAACATGCTTCAGAGGAGTAGCCATGTTAGTCTATCCGCAAAAAGAACAGGAATACTTGTGGCACCTTAGAGACCAACAAATTTATTTGAGCATAAGCTTTCGTGGGCTACAGCCCACTTCATCAATATGCATCTGATGAAGTGGGCTGTAGCCCACGAAAGCTTATGCTCAAATAAATTTGTTAGTCTCTAAGGTGCCACAAGTACTACTGTTCTTATATCACATGCAGCACTTAAGTTTTCTTAGATTTCTCCAATCCACATACCAACGAGGTCTCACCAGCTTAACTTCGGAGATCCGATGTGATTACATCTCAAAGCCTTAATAGGTGGAAAATTCATAGAAATGTATACAACATAGGCAATTTTTAAGCCTCATTTGATCACAAATCACAACCACTTAGAAAAATCCATACAAATAAACTACTTCAACTTTAATTACATCATTTTAATTACAAGAGCTTTGGTAATCATAGATATAATTTTGGCATTATTTACAAAAGTCATGGTTGTATACATGTATCAAACAGAACTTCCAAGTTTAGACTTTTACCCTTGAAATTCTACAGCAGTCATCACATTCCTGTTCTCACGCTGAAGAGTTTGGTGGAGTTAGCAGTTCATAGATCAGTGGAGATCTTACTCCTATGTATTTTTAATACATGCTCTCAGATGTTGGAGAGCAGGACCTGAGCCATTCCTTGGGGACATTAATGTAGAGCTTTGTCATTCTCTCATTTCAGTTACCACAGGGCTACTTAAAAAATAGAAACATTGTGGTATAGATGTTAATACTGGTAGCAGCACAGAAATTAAAGTATTACAATACAATACCAAAAAAAAAAAAAAAGGACATTTCCTATTTATCCATTTTCCTACTAGAGTGTATTTAAAGATGAAAAATCAATTGCAGGAGTGGCCTTACCAATTTCTCTCTCTTAACCTGAAAGTTTATAGCTTTGTTTTAGGAAGACTTCTGTAATCATATTATACACAAATAATTGAAGACTGCTTATAATACTGTCTGAAGACAGATGGTGGCACACAGTCAGAATGGCAATCTGCCATTGATATGCATAGAAATGCAGCAACTCTGAGCACTGCTTTTGTTCACTTGCCATTTTCTCTTCTGGATTCATGTCAATGCAAAAGCAAAATCATGAATAAGGTGGCTCACTGAGACACGGAAAGTAGTCTTCAGTCTTGAAAAGGGCTGGAGGCTCATACAGGGTCTGATGTTGCCGCGAGGAAGATGATTTCTGTGATTAAGAAACATTTTATTTGATTTTTGCCTTGCTTTACCACTTTTTGTTTAGTTATGTAATGAGCTATATTTGCATAAAACATTAACCTCAAGCCTTTTGTCTCTTCATAACTGACAAGAATTCCTTCATATAAACTGCATAGTTCATATAAAAATTGCTTCCACTTTACATTGTTTCTATGCTCAGTGTCTGGAAATAGAAACACATACTTGCCAATCTAACTGGCTAAATTAAAAGGTTGCCTTACGTTAATGAAGTCACTATAATAAAATGAAATGGGAAACTTGGTTATTTTATATTCCAAAAACATAAAATACTCAGAGAGAGAGGCAGTAACTTTTTGATCAAGTACGTGAAATTTATTTTAAAGTTTAATATGAAAGCACATAATTAAAGAAAAGCAGAAATAACCTGACTAGCAGACTAGAGCAACAATGCAACTGAAAGGTAACAGATAAATATTTTTGAAAAATATGAACTGTAATAAAGTGATGTACTGAATGCTCTATATATGAAGGATGATGAGGAGACACTACTGTTCATTGACTTCTTTTAATTCCTTTAGGGCAGAAATCATGATATGACAGCTAGAGTTCCACTAAGCACTGAGCCAGCTCGTATGTAGGCTTTGCAGAATATGATTTTTATTTTTTTATTTTGTATAAGTTTGATGAAAAAAACAATGTTTACTTTTAAGAATTTTAAAAATATTTTATCTATTTAAATTCACAGTGCGTGAAATTATGGGGTTTAAGTATTTGTTTTCATCTTTATATCTTTTAAATTTTCAAATTGCAAGAAGTTATGGGGGAATACCAGACAATAATTATGTAATGACAGCAGACACTGCTATTCAAAGAGTTAAAGCTTTATAACCATTAAAACTCAAATTGTCAACACCACATGTCAAAATATACAAAGTAAGTATCCTTAAGTCAAACTAAGTTCTTAAGCAGTATTTTTCATATTTGCCTAAATTTAGATGACCATTGATGGAAATCTTTGTCAGTTTGTGTGTTTACAGTGAAACTAATGTTTACCAACATTTACTGATAAAAATCAAAGCATTCTAAGCCTACTTATATGGCTTCATGATTTATATTTCCCAAAGGTTAGAAGATTAAATTGCTCTTTTTTTTTTTTTATTTTTTTTTTTAAAAGACCATACAATGCAAAAATGTAGTAAGTGTAATGACTTTTCAATTTGCATACTCACACACAAATATGGAGCTCTATTAAATACTGGCATTGTTAAGTTCAAAAAAGTCGTGCATGTACATAAGAAGGGTTTTCAAATACTTAACTTCTTTCTAAACCATTTTTAAATCAGTCAAAGGCAATTGTTTTTGCCAAAGATGAAGTCAAGGGCAAGACTGATGATGCTCTTTGTATACTCAGACAAACTTCCAAATGTTCTTAAAACATAGAAAAAACATTTTATTTCTGCATGTTTTGGTAGCTTAAATAGCAAGACAGAATTTTACAAAAACTTTTGAAATCTTGGGCTGGGTGACCTACATAACTTAATCTTAAATAATTGAAATAAATCCAACAACTAAACCAGGGAGAATTCAGTATTTCCTTAAGCTTATCCATACTATTGCTATTGCAATGCTACAGAACATTTAGCAAGAATATTGATCTAAAGTGCCATTTATCACAGGCAGTTTGACAATTTACATTATTATACCTGTTGTAATCATTAGGATTTAAATTATTTTACCCTTTGCTTTCACATACTCATCACTTTCTCAATAAACTGGTCTCAGCCAGGAAGTGAACTTTATTTGGAAAGTCTGAGGAAAATCCCTTCTGACACTTGGGTTATAAGAAAATTGAACAAAACTGTAAACTGAAAGTTGCTTATCGGCAACTCACAACATATAAAGTGAAAAATGGCAGCTTGGTATATGGCTTGCTCCTCTACGAGAAAGTCTTAGCTAAATTTAGAAAAACATCACTTCTGTCTGAAATTGTGTTTATCTAGTAAAAAGTTAGTTAAAAGTAACATATAAGATGATTATAACTGAAAAATTCTAGAGAAGAATCTCTTTCTACTTTGTGCAGACAGTTTCCCCTGGTTGCATCAGTTTTTCCATACAGCAACATGGGAGAGAAAATATTTTAAAAACATGATTAAGACCACAAAAGTTGACAGAAGTCATGAGCAGGCACAGTATCTGAAACTACTTTTTACTCTTCTTTTACACTGAGTGTCCTGCCAAGTGAATAAGTATAATTATTTTTGAGTCTGCTCAGTGGACATTTCAAATTTTAGCAGTGTAAAAAAGTCTGCCCCCTCAGTAACATTTGGAGGTGGGAGAACTGTACATTCTTACTCCTTGGCATGACCAGTGTCCCAGTAGGAGCAGAACTTCTGGGACAGTCTTAAAATGAGACTGTGAATGCATCGTTTAAGAACAGCCAAAACTTCTTTCACATCAAGGACTGGTGAAAAGGTAAAACAAAACAAAAACTCCTGGCAAGAGAAAAAAATTGTAGCCAAAGAAGTTCAGCCAAAAAGGAAAGGTTACCAGAAAGTTGTTAGGTGAAAAAAGCTAGGACGAAAGTCCTAAGATAACTAACTATACCATTCACTCACAAATGCTTGCTATAATATGTGAATTATTGTTTATGGCCCCAATCCTGCAAACACTTAAGTACTTGCTTAACTTTACGCACGTGAATAGCCTGTTGGAGAACCCCATGCATGAAACTATGTTCAGAAAAGGGCTAGGTAGAAATGGCATCTCCGTACTTAAAAGATTTGGTCTCTGTTTATTGTTAGTGAAAATATTCATACTGCTTTATATTCAGTTGAGTCATACATGACCTGCACAGCTATTGTAGAGAGACTTGGATTCTAGTTTAGCTTGTTCATCAACAGAATTATTAAGTTTCCACTACTGAACATTTATTACACTAGTAATAAATTCATCTAGTGCATAATGTTCAAGCTAGAACACAATTGGACTTTCAGATCCCGGTGTGTGGGTACAATGCTGGCAGTTCAAAAAAAACCACTTTTTAACCAATAAACTGTGAAAAATTGATAGCCACAGAGACAATCAAGCACTCCAGTGCCATTTTTACAAAGCAGAACAGCATTGTCACGGTTATGAATAAAAATGTGTAACCTTAATATTGTATAATTAAGCTTTTGCATGTAATGACTTCTGTAGCAGCACTAACAGAAGGGTTAAAGGCTACTTTTATGGGAACAAGAATACAGTGGGGTCCTGGTCCATGACTGGGGGTTCTAGGTGCTACTGCAATACAAAAAGTGGCTTAGAAACAAGCCCTGGATTAAATGAAATATTTTTCCGCTTAAAACTGCAAAGTATTTTATCACCCCCTTCTTAAAACAAGGAAAATGAGGCACTAGGAGGATAAATAACTTGCCCACGGCTGCAGAGCTAGTGTCAGAGTTGGGAACAGGTTTTCTGACCTCTACCCTCAGCCCTGTCTAAGAGACAATGCTAGCTCTCTAGCAATGCGTTCTCCTTTACCACTCTGATGCTACAGTTTGACAGCACAACTCAAGTGACTGTCATGAACTTCAAAAGCTAAAATTAATCTTTCTACCAGATTAAATAGCCTACTTCTCATTTTTGAACATGTAATTGGCCCATCACCACAAAGGAAAAGTAATTTTATTCTCCTGTATGAAAGCCATCTAACAAGGTGCCTTGTGATCAATTTACTGTAAGTCATGTGACCACGGCACCCTTATTTATTTTTAAAACAACATAGGGCTCAGTGACCTTTTTCTCTTTTTAACACTGCTGATGTTCTCACATAAAGTAGCACTTGAAAAAATTCCTTGCACATTTTTAGTTTGTATAGGTTCCTCCTATCTGCCTTCAGGTCAGAATTCAATGACCTTTTATTTAAGGGTTGCTCTTTTAGTGCTTGTTTTGTAGCACTTTTCATGCCTCACACAAGTTCTCTTTGGAGCATGAACTCAGGCCCTCACAAGAATTTATTCTCTTGGTTCCTCTATTGTAAGATTATCCTTGTGCACCATACCCAGCTTGTGCCATGTGCAAAAACTTCAGATTTAAGCTCAGAGATAAATTCATAGATTAACAGACTTAAAGGCCAGAAGGGACCATCATGATCATCTAGTCTGACTTGCTGCACCTTGCAGGCCACAGAACCTCACTCACCCAACTGCTGTAATAACCTCTGGCTGAGTTACTGAAGTCCTCAAATCTTGATTTAAGACTTCAAGATACATAAAATCCACCAATTACTCTAGTTCAAACCTGCAAGCGACCCATATCCCACACAGCAGAGGAAAGTTGAAAAACCTTCAGGGCCTCTGCCAGTCTGACCTCGGGGAAAATTCTTTCCCAACCCCAAATATAGTGGTCAGTTAGACCTGAGCATGTGGGTGAGACCTACCAGCCAGACACCTGGGAAAGGATTCTCTGTAGTAACTCAGAGCCCTCCCCATCTAGTGTCTCATCTCTGGCTGTTGGGAGATATTTGCCAATAGCAATCAAGGATTGGCCATGTGACATTGTAGGCACTCTTCTCATACCATCCCCTCCATAAACTTATCAAGCTCAGTCTTGAAATGAGTTTGTTTTTTTTCCCCCACTATTCCCCTTGGAAGGCTGTTCCAGAACTTCACCGTAGCCTCATTCAAAGCCTACCATTCTCGTGAGCACATTTTAAGATACACTCACCTTGACAGAAACATACTTACATTAAGAAAGGATGGTACACTGATAGTGTGCAAGAATTTTTTAAAGGTATTTGGAAAAGTTCCAAGGTCTGTTTCTGCCTTTGTGACCTGCTCCTCCAGTCCAGCCACATTATTTCCAACCATTTTTACGAAGGCCTAGTTGAAAACAAAACAAAGCTACATTTATTCATCATTATGTAAGAGCACTTCCCAACAAGAGGTCTGAAGAGGTTCAGATTATGTAGAAACTAAAATATAATTGTCAGGTAATAATCCTCAAAGAGCATAAAAAATATTACATCTCTACCTCGATATAATGCTGTCCTCGGGAGCCAAAAAATCTTACTGCATTATAGGTGAAACCGCGTTATATTGAACTTGCTTTGATCCCCCGGAGCACTGCTTTACCGTGTTATATCTGAATTCGTGTTATATCGGGGTAGCGGTGTATTTTTGTGCCATCTCCATTGTTGAATCTGTGCCACAAATAACCCACTTGTGCGACCTTCTATATGACTGGAAACTGGTAATTTGGAAGTTGAGTAGCGTAAGACAGACCAGTTTTTTTTAAGAGAATATAGAAGAATATTAACATTTGGCAGGTCAATTTAATGCAGTGAGACAACACGTGTACAGCTTTATTTAATTGAAAGTTGTTATAACGCTTGTTTACATAAAGTGGGATTTTGTCTTGGGGAGCAGCAGTAAACAAAATGTTATTGTACTTTAATTTGTAACGAGGTCTTCAATTGTTTTGCATAGCACTTGCTCTGAAATTCCTTCCATATCCATGGATGTCTGTGGCTCTCTCAGATGTGGACAAGAATAACTAACTGTCGGAAACCAAACGCTGAATGTCCCCAGCCCAATTGATATTTAAAAAATGAGAAAAAACCCAAAGGCAAAACATTTTCAATATGTTCAGTAGTTAATTAAATTTAAATTAAACACACAAAACAGCATATAAAATACTTTTTTATTAAACAAAACAATTTTAATGTTTTGATAAGAGAAGTTTATATATCAAAACATGTTGCACATTTACAACTAAATGATTTATTAAATACAGGGATTAACTGCAGTCAGTGAATTAAACTGATTATTTCAGATCAGTCTGGGAAAATGTTCAAACATAACCGAGACACAGTCTACACTACGATTTTAGGTCGAATTTAGCAGCGTTACCTCGATTTAAGCCTGGACCTGTCCACACGCCGAAGCCCTTATTTCCGACTTAAAGGGCTCTTTAAATCGGTTTCTTTAAACCACCTCCGACGAGGGGATTAGCGCTGAAATCGGTTTTGCCATTTCGAATTTGGGTTAGTGTGGCCGCAATTCGACGGTATTGGCCTCCGGGAACTATCCCACAGTGCACCATTGTGACCGCTCTGGACATCAATCTGAACTTGGATGCACTGGCCAGGTAGACAGGAAAAGCCCCGCGAACGTTTGAATTTCATTTCCTGTTTGCCCAGCGTGGAGAGCACAGGTGACCACGCAGAGCTCATCAGCACAGGTAACCACGATGGAGTCCCAGGATCGCAAAAGAGCTCCAGCATGGACCGAACGGGAGGTACGGGATCTGCTCGCCATATGGGGAGACGAATCC
>QXTE01000177.1:2741489-2839840 GCA_003942145.1 Platysternon megacephalum
CTGCGCTGCTGTTGCCTCCTCCTCCTCCTGGTTTTGCTTTGCCAGGTTCCGGCTCTGCATATACTCCAGGATAATGCGCGTGGTGGTCATAGTGCTCATAATTGCCGCGGTGATCTGAGCGGGCTCCATGATCCCAGTGCTATGGCGTCTGGGCAGAAAAAAGGCACGAAACGATTGTCTGCTGTTGCTTTCACGGAGGGAGGGAGGGAAGGAGGGAGTGGGGGCCTGACGACATGTACCCAGAATCACCCGCGACACTGTTTTTGCCCCATCATGCATTGGGATCTCAACCCAGAATTCCAATGGGCGGCGGACACTGCGGGAACTGTGGGATAGCTACCCACAGTGCAATGCTCCAGAAGTCGACGCTAGCTTCGGTACTGTGGACGAAGTCCGCCGACTTAATGCACTTAGAGCATTTTGTGTGGGGACACACACAATCGACTGTATAAAAACGATTTCTATAAAACCGACTTCTATAAATTCGACCTAATTTCGTAGTGTAGACATAAGCTCCAGTCTCTTTTACTGAGGGTAAGTTCCTAGTCTCATTTAAGGCCATGCCTACACTAGCAAGCTTAAAGTGACACATCTGCTCTCCCGTTGACATAATAAAACCACCTCAATGAGCGGGGATAGCTATGTTGGCGGGAAAAGCTCTCCCGCTGACATAGCATTGTGCACACTACCACTTATGCTGGCAAAACTTGCGTCGGTCAGAGGTATGGTTTTTTTCACATCCCTGAGCGACATACGTTTTGCTGACATAAGTGGTAGTGTAGACATGGCCTAAGTCTCTTGTAAAATCCGGCTTGGTCTACACTACAAACTTATGTCGGTATAACTATGTTGCTCAGGTATCACACTCCTGAGTGATGTAGTGATACCGACGTAACCCCCAGCGTAGACAGCGCTAGGTCAACGGGAGGGCTTCTCCTGGAAGGTGCTGTAGCTATGCTGATGGGAGAAGCTCTCCTGTTGGCGAAGGTAGTATCTTCACTTAGCCCTATAGCAGTGCTGCTGCCATGCTGAGAGTGTAGACAAGTCCTGAGACAGTCTCTTCAGTTACTCAGGCTCACCTACTGTGCCATATTTATAAAGATTGACCTCAAACAATAGAATGGAGGGGAGGAGGAGAGAGAATCGTTCTTTATAGCAGCCTTTAATTCAAAGTTTTTGATAGAGGCTCATGGATTCCGCATATTTATTTTTTATTTCAATGTTTTAAAAGATAAGTTTAAGCCTTCACATATTTTTTAATAAATTCAGATGTCATTTTAAACAGGTTTATTTTAAAATGATACACTTATTATAACATAATGAACAAAATAAAAAAAAATATTTAAATAAAGTCCATTTTTCAAAATCACTGATTTTTAAAACTGCATGTCTGGTTAACTTTCCCCCACATATCCCATCACTTTAATTCTGTTAATAGCACTCTAGTCTATTCTGCCTTTCAGTCACCATGCTGTGGCATTCACTTGTAGGGGGCAGGGGCTTGTTTTACAAAGCAAGGTTTTCAGGCTTAAAAGCAGGGGATAGGGCAAAGTCTTTGCTGTCAATTTCACAGATATGGACATACAGGCCGAGAGATTCACTTGTTGCCTAATTGTTGAATACACACTAGGAAATTAATAATTGTGTGCACTTCCAGGGCATCACGTGAACTGAACAGAGGTTGCAGCATTCTGTTCCTTCATGCTATTGCCATCTTGGATTTTATATCAATATAGTAACATTGATTAAAGTCAAAGATACTCTGAAACAAATGTGTATGTACCCCACTAACTCCCCATTCATTTCAGTTTAGAATAATCTTTTCAGGTTTTAAAACAAATCCACTGACTTTCAGTTTTCTTCACAATGCTAGCCTCCTCTTCCCCCTTCCTCTGCACTGATCTCCTGTCCCTCCACAATGAGGTATAAGAGCTTTCCAATCCACAACTCCTAGTATCTGAAACTCTTCCTGGATCTCTATTTCAAAATCATTTCAGATCTTAGCTGTTAATATTTTTCTTCATTGCCTAGGTGGGGTAACATTTTCAAAAGCACCCAAGTCATTTAAGTGCTTTTGTACCATTGACTTCCACTGAGATTTAGGTGCCTAAGTGCCTAAATCACGTTTGAGAATAGGATTTAGGAGCCTAGGTCATGTAGGTGCTTTTGCAAATATTATCCTGGATCCCAATTTTCCTCTCATTCTACTGTTTAACTCTGAATTGTTTTGGGAGACACTCTGTATGAAAGACACTATCAAAAAGTGTAAGTTGTACTATTGATTTGAGAAAGCAGGAAAGCTAGCTGTCTTGTTCCAAGCAGTGAGCGCCAACATAAATGAAGATACTGTTCAAGAAACCTGGTGCTTTCAGAAAATTACAAAAAAATCTATTAGTTCCCCACATTAAACCTGTATTAAGATCTGGATGTTAGTTACCTTTTATAGTTTAATTTGCAAAATTTCTCATTCTCGGAGATAAAACATTAAGTAAAATAAGTTATAATACTGTAGAGAATACATGTACAATTCTCAGATGCACTGTACTGGAATACTAATGTGATGAACCATACAGATGGATGCTGCACTGATTTATAGCAGTGAAGTGTTTTTTGTTCCATTTATTTTAATACTGACTTCTTAAATGCATTGAGACACATACACAAATTCAAACAAATGTTGAATTTAAGTTATGAGAACTTCCATTAAAAATGTTTTTATTAACTACCCTGCACCCAGCGTTATGTAGAATGTCTTTCTACATGAGGCTGCTCTCAAAGACTGCTGCTGCTAACCTTCTAATATAAGAGAAAGGCATTTTGTAGATGGGGTGATGTGTGTGGAAAAGGCAAATTGGAAAAAAGCAGAGATAACAGTAGTTCTAAAGTTGGCGGTCCACATGATTCTCAGTGATAAGGCTAGTGAAGATGCCAAACTTAGGGGCGAAATATCAATTTGGTAATTCACTAGAGTAGCAAATCAACTAACCAAAAATCCTTAATAAGATAAAAAGCACACAAGTATTTGGGGAAGTACAGAAGAGCTACATTAAAAAACTTCCATGAGGTAAGTGGAAACACCTTAGCTCCTCTATATTTCCACTTGCTATTGGCATTGTACTTGTCATTAGTTTGCTAAGAAAATAAGACAATTGGTACCATTTTTGTTGGTCACAAGAAGTTGTATATGCACTTCCTGTAGAGTTCTGGCATCCAGCCAACAGCAACAGTTAAACATTTGTGACTGGCACATGCAGCCAATTAATAATGTAATATTGGGTTCCCACGTCATTACACGTACTAGATCACATCTTTTGCGTGAAAACACTAGTTCACACTTTGAAACAAAAAGGCACCTTGAGAAACTGGAAAGACAAAGAAATAAAATGTTTGCTACAATCAGCATGGGAATTTTTTTGAAGCATCTGAAAGGGGTCTGCAACTCTAGGGAAAAAACATTAAAATATGTAGTGGTACTGTCCCCTTGAGAAAAGGAATGTAAATAACTGACATCAAAATACATACCTCTAGTTTGTCAATCTTTCTATATATCTGTCTCATTTCTGTAGCTTTTGTGTGAATCTGAGGTACACTTTCATTGACTACTTGAGAAGACTCGCTTCGAATCTAAAAACAATCCAAACAAATTACATAAAGTTGAGTGAACACTATAATGACTAAATCTGTACAATAACTTTGGTATATTCTAATACTAAAGTTAGTGACATCTAGTTAAAGCCACTGGATCTTGAACGTTGTAACCAAACCAGTGCTGGTACTGTGTTAACATAGGCAAGCATACGCTGGGCTCATTTCTTAATTATTTCCAAATGGCACAGAGGACTGTCAATAATGAAAAATAGAAGCCAAAATGTAATAACTAATAATAAAATAATAAATCTTTGCACTTTCAACTCTTTTCATTCAAAGATCACAAAACACTTTACAAAGGTTAATATTATCCCCATTTGACAGATGGGAAAACGGAGACACTGAAAAGTTAAGACACCAACTCAAGACCACAAAGAGCCACTGCATCTCAAGAGCATGAAGTTCAAGTGCAATTTTTATCATAGTTTCAAGAGATTTCTACCCATTTTAAGTTTTTCTAAGGTGCCCATGACTGTAGTATGACTCCTGCCATTCAGATAAATAAAGGGAAACCTATTTTATTAATAAGAGGTGCTATTTCTGGTAGGAAGTTTTTTGTCTTCTTTGTGTCTCTTCTCTGACTTGCTCCTTTCTCTTTCCCTTAAGCTCAACAACCAAACAACATCTTTCCCAAACAACTGAATATGCCAAGCTACATCAAGATTTTTTTATATATATACTGGAGCAACATCTTATTGCAGTTAACTTTTCTTGGAGAAGAATATAGACAGGAAACATATTTGGCATATGTGTGGTTTTGCTCTGTCTGTGATATTACAAGAGCAATAGCAAAATGTGGAAAATACCTACCTCACATTGGGCATATGAGGCTACATTACTTGTAAGGCACTTTTAATCAGAAGAAGGTGCTATGCAATCTGATGTCTCTTCTGTGGTACAACACTGAGGGTGGTTAAGAGATATCTTTAGATATTCTTTCTGTCCATGGCAGACAAGCTATTACTCACTGCATGTGGTTCTCTTTTTTTGGCATTTGGTTTTATGAGTGAGGAATTTAATTCTGAAGTTGTCTTATGTCAGAGGTTCCCAAACTTTTTTTGCTGCACCCCCTCTTGAGAGATTCATGTCCCATGCATGCCCCCCTCAGCACAGGGAAAGCTGGTGCCGAGTTTGGAGCTGGGGGGTGGAATCCCCACATAAACAATGAATACAGGGAGGAGGCTCACACACACTGTGTGAATCCCAGCTGCCTGGAGCGACAACTTGTGCGCGCGCATAGTGTCTCCGCCCCCTCCTTTCACGTGTGTCCGCATGCTGGGTGTGAGGCCAGAACACCTGTGCAGTGCTGCCACAATGTTGATTCCTAACTCAGCCATGGTGGGAAGGGAGGATTGTGAGAGACCGAGGGGGGGGGGGAGAGGAGGGAGGGAGTTCTTACAAGGCTGTGTGGTTTCTGTGGGAATTGGCTGGCAGCAGGATTGTGGCACAATCCTGGGTGTGCTGACTAATACTAACGGGGATCCTAGGGGTAGGGACTCTGGGATCAGCCTCATAACCACAATGCCCCAGGGCGCACAGGGTGGAGTTGGGCACCCCAGGGAATCGGACTAGCCCATACTGGCTACCCTGAAGAAACAAGAAAAAAATTCTTAGCTGGTCAGGGCCTCATGCGCACCTGCTAATGTGGGAGGGAGGGGAGCAGGGAAAGGATGGGTGGTATGCCCCAGAATTTGAAAAACAATCAATCTCTTATATGTTTTTGGCATACACTATCACTTCACATAAGTATAATCTGCATTATTTATATATGGATATCTGCCAATATCCAGTTAGCAATTCTGCGATTTTTTTTATTGTTACATATTTAAAATTTTGCATCTTGCTATTTTATTAATAAAATACATAAATTAATAACTACGATCAGGTTGCAAAAAAGTACTGCAAGTCTGTTTCAATACTGTAAACACACAATACAATCTTATAGTCTGAAATGAACTCTGCATCTGTTAGAAACCACTAAAAATTCAGTAATGGCTATTAGTGAAGATGGTTTGGGGGAAACCCTAAACTTCTGACTTCCAGAAGCAAAGAGGGGACGACAGGAGGGATTCACTCCATAATTGTTCTGTTCTGTACACTCCCCCTAAAGTTCTGGTATGGGACACCATCAGCAATAGGATACTGGGCAAGATGGACCATGGTCTGACTCAGTAGGGCTGACTCTTAATGATTTATTATGATAACTGAAATTATGAACAAGATGAAGTCTGGAGATTCAAGAGTGACTGAAGTCAAACAGGAACATAAAACAATATGGGACTGTTAATTAAAGGCACATCATCAGGTTAATAAGTGATAAATAAAGGAAAGCTAGGTTATTACCAAAAACAGTCTTAGATCATCAGCCTGTCAAAATTCTACTTGCCCCAAAAGTTTTTTTTTCCTGGATAGGCAAAATATTTTTCTTTGCAATTATTATATTAAAGGTGGGTTACTATCTTTTTGTGCCTCAGCAGGTTAATTTTCATTAACATTTTTCAAGGCAATCTTATATTATTAGAACTGAAAGAATTAAGAATAAAATCTAATTTACTTTTCTTTCCTATTTGCTTCTTCCTCAATGAAAACAGGCTTTTAAATCTCATTTTTGTCAATGGGCAAATAGCGGTGAATTTCATGTTTTGGTTTTCATGCACTAGCCTAATACTGTAACATTTAGGTTGCAAAGACTGCATGGGGCATGTTGGTTTTTATAAATGTCTACCCCAGGGGTGGGCAAACTACGACCCGTGGGATTGCCACCCCCCGTGGTGCCGTGGACCCTGCGCCACTCCCAGAAGCGGCCAGCACCACGTCCCTGTGGCCATTGGGAGGGCAGGGGGTAAGGAGGGCAGAGGGGGCTCCATGCACTGCCCTCCCCTGCAGGCACCGCCACCTGCAGCTTCCATTGGCCGGGAACGGGAAACCGCGGCCAATGGGAGCTTCGGGGGAGGTACCCGCAGGTGAGGGCAGCGCGTGGAGCCCCCTGATCCCCCTCCCCCAGGGGCCGCAGGGAAAAAGTTTGCCCACCCCTGGTCTACCCACTGGAATTCAAAGAAACACTTCTATTAGTTTTAGGGTTTGAAAAACTTATTCTTATTAAACTTATGGGCCAAATATGACTTAGAAGTGTCCCTTCAAATATTTATCATTGTTCTGGCTAATACATTTTCATAAAGGAGACTTGAGATACATGCTCAAATATACATTAGCAGTTACATGTGTGCATACATCTCATCACTGTAGGCAAACTGGATAATTTTTGGGTAAGCATGCATGGTAACTGTTTGCATACCTAGACCTCTACTTAAAAAAAAAAAAAAAAAAAAAAAAAAAAAAAAAGAGTGACCCTTAATGTTAATCATATGCTGGTTATTCCCATAAAGGAAAAAAAACAACAACCCCAAACCACCCAACTTTTTCAGCGTGGACTCTTTCCCCCCCCCCTCCCCCCCCCAATTGGCAGTACCCATATGGAAGTTATAGAGATCAATACATACCATGTCTAACATCCCTACAAATTCATCAACCCTGGTCAGCAAATCTTCTAGACTCTTGTCTAAACTTTCTATCTGTAAAAAATACATTCAGGTAATGAAAAATATACTATAGCACAGCAGTTCTCAAACTCTGGGTCAGGACCCCAAAGTAGCTTAGACTTGCTGGGGCCCAAAGCTTCAGCCTTGGGCAGTGGGGCTCAGGTTATAGGCCCCCTGCCTGGGGCAGTGGGGCTCAGGCTTCGGTCCCCTCTCCTGGGGTTATGTAGTAATTTTTGTTGTCAGAAGGGGGTCGCAGTGCAATGAAGTTTGAGAACCCCTGCTATAGCAGATCACAACAATGAAAAATACATTGCAGTGAAACTCCACTATTTTGCCATTTCTTAGCAACTACCTCTATACACAAATGACTAGTCACAAGTTCTGTATGTTAGTTAGATCTATTCATGCATAAAGTATGTAGTATATGTCAGTATAATTATATTTAACTCTTATGAGATGAATAGCCTACTGATAAAATCACCTTGAAATCTAGTCAGTTTTAAAAACTGAGTAAAGAGTAACATAAGGTCCCAAAATAAAAAAATTTCAAATCACATTTTTGCTGGTATATTAAATGTTCTTCCTTCCCCTGCTACTATGTGAAAGCCCAACACAGAGAAAACTGATTAACNTTTGAAATCTAGTCAGTTTTAAAAACTGAGTAAAGAGTAATGTAAGGTCCCAAAATAAAAAAATTTCAAATCACATTTTTGCTGGTATTTTAAATGTTCTTCCTTCCCCTGCTACTATGTGAAAGCCCAACACAGAGAAAACTGATTAACAATTTGGGAGAAACAGTAAATTGGTGAGACTAAGTGTAATCAAATAACAGAGTGACAACAGAGAAATAACATTTTCCTCTCTAATCTCTTGGTTACAGTACTCCTGGGGGAACTCTAATTCACGTCCCCCACAGATTTCTTTGTTTCCCTGCAGAAATTCTGACAGGAAAGCAAAGGGAAGCCGCAAGAGTGGTCACGTGCATTTCCCCAGCAGTGCGGGTGTGTCATTTTGGGTGCCTGGAGCAGCTGGTTGAGAGTAAATCACTGGGGGCGGCGGGGGTGCTGGTGATTCCTACCCTGCACTGGGTTGGGCAGGACAGGTCTTGCTCTTCCCTTGCAAGGAACAGCCGGGTCCGGGTCAGACCCACCCCAAGAAACCTCCCCAGCTGCAGGAAGGCCCGCATCCCCCCTCCTGTTTGCCTGTCTGCCCAATCCCCTTGCATCGGGGTCCCCCCCATACCCAGACAACCCATTGAGCCTCACCCAGAACCCCCCACCAAGACCCCCTGCACCCCCCACCTGGACCACCCCACCAAGCCTCTCACACCTGGACTCCCACTCCACTGAACCCCAACCAGCTGCATCTGGACCTACACCCCATCAAGCCCCACTCCATAACACTCAGGACCCCCCCCCCCCCCCCCCCCCCCCNACTGAGCCCCAACCATCTTCACCTGGACGCCCCTGCAGAGTCCCATTGTCCCTGCACCTGGAACTCTCCAACAAGCCCCCCATGCACCCAGATCTCTCCCTTGTACTCAGACCCCCCCACACCCAGAACGCCCCATCCAGAACCCTCCCCCCGGAATCCCCCACAATAAGCCCTTCCACACTTGGATCAAGCTGGGTTGAGCCTGCTTGCCCACCACCTGGTGCGGAGGAGCAGGGTATTTCTGGGACAGGCCTGGCCCTTGCACTGTGTCAGGACTGGGTGCAGCCTTACCACAGAGTCCATGTCCGGGGTGAGTGGGGGGGAAGGACGGGGGCGTGTGGGAGGAGAACGGGGGCTGCAGGGTAATTTCCCACCTCTGTGCAGCCAGTGGCCTGTGCTCCTCACTGCCATTCTGGAGCCTCCACATTTATTTACTGACAAATAAAATTTGCAGAATATTACAATACTGTGCTCAGAATTTTTTGGCCCAGAATTCCCTCAGGAGTATTACAGAGATCTGAAACACTGGTTGTGACACTAGCAATTTAAAGGTCTCTTGACAGTTAGAGATGAAATGTGCTGATGTACCTTCAAGGCCAGTGCTTGTTGGTTCTTAACGTAGACTGAGAGTCTAAACTCTCTGTGAGACAGAGGCCCCATCTTTACATGTACTTTCTATAAACAGCAGAACTTCAAATGTACAAACACTAATGTTACAAATGACCAGTTATACAAACCAGTCTATGGAAGAACCCAAATAATCACATCATGAAAGTGAGCTGATGAAACACAAGTCAACATCCCTTGACATTCTGATGCCTTCAAGGCACTGGCAGCCCCTTCGCGGCTGTGCTCTGAGGGGCAGTGAAAGCAACACCCCGCACTGGCACCTCCTGCACCCAACCTACGGGGGTTCTGAAAAATCCAATTTTATGAATTGCTCGATTTTATGAACTCAATCTCCAAAATCGTTCTTAAAATAGCGGCTCTGCGGTACTTTACATGGGCGTGCAGCGCCCAGCGCAACGGGCCCACCAGTAAGTAACCGCTGGCTTTAGATTTTCTATCTACATTTTGGTTTCCATCAACCCCTCCGAGTCTTATTTTCCAGTTGGGACCCGCCCTGGACGGGCCCAGCTTCAGCCGAAATCCAGGTTTCCCCCACAAAATAAACAAAGCGGCTTTTTTAAAAAGTGGGGGGGGGGGGGACCCAGGATTTGAGTTTTTAAAATCTGAGACATTCCCCGCCCCCCGCTAAACTTCTGCTGCTGGCGCAGCCACCCGCCGGAAGGCTCGGCCAGCGGGCGATCAGCCCCCGGGGGACACGGGCGGGGCCTGGCCAGGGGCAGCAGAGGGCGAACGGCCACCTCGGAGTGGGGGTGTCCGGCCCGGGTTCCGGCCTAGGTCCCTGTCTGGGAGCCGGGAGGCCCCCGGCCCGCACGCGGGTGTCAGCGCGGCCCCGGTACGGGAGCGCGCAGGGGACAACCCGCCCCGCCCCCGCTCACCTGCGCGCAGAAATCGACCCCGGCCGGCAGCAGGTAGGCGGAGTAGGCGGCGGCGGCGCGGCTGAGCAGCAGCTCCGGGGGTTCGCCCTCCTCCCCGATGCCCGACGCGCTGCTGGGGCTCTGCGAGACGTTGCCGCTGTCCCCGCTGAGCCAAGCGCCCGGCGGCTCCTCCGCCGCCTCCTCCATCCTGCCGCCCCCCCGTTCGCAGACTCCTCCGCTCACGTGGGGAGTGGACGCGGAGAGGGGTCGCGAACGGCCTCTCAACGGCAGCCCCGCAGGGTCAAGCGCAGGGGTGAAGCGAGGGGAGGAGTCTGCGCAGGCGGCTTAGGCGTGGGCGGGGCGGAGGGTGGTCAGAGCAGGAGGGGGGGAGAAGCCACGTGACTAGCGCCTGGCTGATGTTGGGTGCGCGGGAGGGACGCTCTGGCTGCAGCGGAGCATGGGCAGGGCCTGGCCTTTCCCTGCTGCTCGCAGAGCAAACGGGGGCGGCCGTACAGGAGCTGGGGACACCTGCCTCTGCCCCATTGCCCAAGGCCTTCTGCTGCCTCCGGCTAGTTGCTTTGCTTTTAGAGGGGTCGGACAGGGAGGGTGTGGCACTCGCTGCTGGTTTTCCTCCTTCCAGGGCTCTGGAGAAGTTCTCTGAGCCACTAGAGCAGGTCGTGGGCAAACTTTTTGGCCCGAGGGCCACATCTGGGAATAGAAATTGTATGGCGGGCCATGAATGCTCACAAAATTGGGGTTGGGGTGCAGGAGGGGGTAAGGTCTCTGGTTGGGGGTGCAGGCTCTGGGGTGGTGGTGGGGATGAGGAGTTTGGGGGATAAGAGGGTGCTCTTGGCTTGGATTGAGGGGTTTGGAGAGGGGGAGGGGGATCAGGACTGGAGCAGGGGGTTGGGGCATGGGGAGAGGCTCAGGGGGTGCAGGCTCGGAGCAGCACTTATCTCAAGTGGCTCCCAGAAGCAGTAGCATGTCCCTTCTCCGGTTCCTATGCGGAGGCACCACTAGGCGGCTCTGCACACTGCCCCATCCTCAGGCACCGCCCCTGCAGCTCCCATTGGAGCACGTAGGAGCCAGAACAGGGCCATGCCACAGCTTCTGGGAGCCGCGCGACTTGGCCCCTGACCCAGTGCCCCGAGCGGGGCCGAGCCACGTGGTGTGGCCTGTGGGCCATAGTTTGTCCACATCTGCACTAGAGCTAGCTACACACACAGGAGAACTGCCCCATTAGACTATAAGCATTTCAGCCTTTAACTTATGGACATGTTAACTAGCTAGTCTAGCTGGAAGAAAAAGAACAAGTAGCAGTGAGGAATTGCAATGCCACCTCAGACCAGTGAGCTCCCTAACATTCACAGCATGTGCATGGGAGACAATACTACAGTAGCCCTTGTTGTCAGACGCTACCGGTGTGGTGCTCTGCTCTGTTCAATGTTGATATCAGTTGGCTGCGTGCGTGTGTTCCCTGTGTGCTGCCCCAGCTCTGCACAGATAGCTGACCCAGCAGGCCCCAAGAGAACCCCCAATGACCACAGACTCTAGTAAGGTACGAAGGCACCCGGGCCAGATTTATTGTCGAAGAGAAACAAGGTCTCCAGCTCCCCGGTATAGAAGTCCAAGGTGCTGCTAAAGTGCTGCTAGCTAGTACTTATGTGCTCCCTGACACTGGACCAGCTCAGTCAGTGGCGAGACTTTCCACTGCCCCCTAGGCCAGACAAAGACACCGCCCCAAGGATGTATTCTTATACACAGGTACAAACAAGTTACACATCACTCCTGACGTATTGAGGTGCAATCCCTCTACGTAGCAAGGTACAACCCCACTACGTAGCAAGGGGCTGCCTCTCACCTTGTACATGTTGGTTCAAACAAAACAACTCTATCCATCATATTACCCTTTTGACCCTGTCTTTAGGATGGGTCAGCCTGTTCCTTGTTATCTGTGTGGAATATGCAAGTATCCGAATGTTCTGATATCTAGTGTCCAGTACCTTTTTTAGGTATGTATCTTTTTGCTGCATCAGCCCTTTTCTTGCCAGCTTCTGTGAGCAGGGCCTGCCTCTGGCTCACAGCTTAACTTTGCTTTATGTTAGTAAAGTCTTGACCATTACTTTAGTTCAGGCCTTAGGCCTCATACTGGGCCTCTGATACCAAGGTTTATATCTCAGCGCCTCCTTTTAGTACAGCCCTTTCCAGCCTACATGGAAGTTTAAACCTGGCCTTTGCTACAAAGTTAGGTGCACCTGAGCTGACTTGCGTTGAGGGAATTGCACAACAGTGTACTCCAAAATTTGCCTCTCAGCAAGGGAAGCACCTCCCCCAGCCATGCAACACTATCACCTCTCCCTGCCATATAGAGCCATCATCGATCTACTTAGCTTGACAATGGGAATGTGTAGACCTTGTCTGACTTGTATTGAGCCTAATGGTCCTCCACCAGTTGCTCTACCACAATTCCTCTGACCTTGGGACAGCAGCTGCAGTCACAATTTTGGACTCCACAAGCCAGACATCACAGGCCCCAGAAGCCCACCCCTTTAAAGACACCTATGAATCTTTCAAATGGCTTTTCCTGATGGTTCATAATGGCAAGCACACATCACCTTACATTTGTTGTTTGCATCTGACCGTTTGAACATGCTAGCCTCATGAACCCACAGCTACCAGATACCCTCCTGGCTGGGGCAGGCAAGCAGTATTGGATCTCCTGGGCCTGTATGTAAAAGAGACTGCGAGCACAGCTAATAGCCACAGAAACATCAACCTCTAGAAGCAGATTGCCTGGGGAAGTTCTGGCAAAGGTGTATGAGAGGGATCAGCAGCAGTGCTGTATGAAGTCAAAGAAACTATGCCAGGCATATGAGAATGTGAGGAAGGAAAACAAGAAATGTGATGCTGCCCTGCTTCTTTTACAATGAATTGCATGCTATACAGGGCAGGTATCCCACCAGCACCCTGTATGGAAGCTTTGCAGAAACCTGAGGCAGAGACCCCTGCCATAAAGAGCAAGAGGGGGAAGTGGAAGCGTGATGTAGCAGAGGATTCAAAACATGCCATGAGCCAGTAGCTGTTTGAAACTTCCCTGGGTCATCCCAAGTCCACCTGGCACATGTAGATAAGCCCACTGGTGAAGGAGAAGCAAGCTCAGGTAAGTTTGTACGGGAATTATTCTTTATAGTAATTTTCCCGTTTTGTTCCCTGAAATCTTATCTCCCACCGCCAAGGGTGCTGGAGCCATCCCAAAAATGGGAAAGGGGGAGGCTGGGAGCCCAGGGAGCCCGCCACCCTCACACATCCAGGTTGGGGCCGAAAACAGTCCCCTGCCCGTGTCCCCTACTCACCCCCCAGGCTCCCCGCCCAGGGCAGATGGAGGGACCCAGGCTCCCCATAGCTGCTCGCGCAGCTCTCCCCCACTCCACAGGATAGAGGGGGCCTTGGACTCTGTGACAAAGTGGGGATTTTCCCTTGTTATGTTGTATGTCAGCCTATGTGAGTCTTACTATTGAGCCTAAGTGAGTTTTACTCTTTTGCATGAATACTGTGTGTGCCTCAGTTTCCCTGTGTGCTGCACTAATACCTCGGTGGTGGGAATGGGGGTGTGTGTGACTTTGGGTGAGACCTCTGGGGCAGGTGAGGCTGCTCCAGCTGTCTGCATGTATGCTATGACCAGTGCCCTTCATAACCTGAGACCCAGAAGGGGGATGCAACCAGGTGATGACCAGGTGACTCTTTGCCTGGGAAGCGAGACAAAGCAACAAGGGTGTCTGAGGTCAGGTTGCTGGAAGCTGGCAGTCTGCTTGGGGGCACTGGAAGAGGGGGAATCCAGGGCGTCTGGCTCAGCACTCCCCAGGATGGACTTGGCTGAAAGTCACTGATTTCTGTGCTAACAAGTTCTGTTCTACGCAGTGTTCCTGTTGAATCATAGAATCATAGAATATCAGGGTTGGAAGGGATCTCAGGAGGTCATCTAGTCCAACCTCCTGCTCAAAGCAGGACCAATCCCCAACTAAATCATCCCAGCCAGGCTTTGTGACCTTAAAAACCTTTAAGGAAGAAGATTCCACCACCTCCCTAGGTAACCCATTCCAGTGCTTCACCACCCTCCTAGTGAAAAGGTTTTTTCTAATATCCAACCTAAACCTCCCCCACTGCAACTTGAGACCATTACTCCTTGTTCTGTCATCTGCTACCACTGAGAACAGTCTAGATCCATCCTCTTTGGAACCCCCTTTCAAGTATTGAAAGCAGCTATCAAATCCCCCCTCATTCTTCTCTTCTGCAGACTAAACAATCCCAGTTCCCTCAGCCTCTCCTCATAAGTCGTGTGTTCCCGCCCCCTAATCATTTTTGTTGCCCTCCACTGGACTCTTTCCAATTTTTCCACATCCTTCTTGTAGTGTGGGGCCCAAAACTGGACACAGTACTCCAGATGAGGCCTCACCAATGTCGAATAGAGGGGGGTGATCATGTCCCTCAATCTGCTGGCAATGCCCCTATTTATACAGCCCAAAATGCCGTTAGCCTTCTTGGCAACAAGGGCACACTGTCGACTCATATCCAGCTTCTTGGCCACTGTAACCCTTAGGTCCCTTTCTGCAGAACTGTTGCCTAGCCATTCGGTCCCTAGTCTGTAGCAGTGCATGGGATTCTTCCGTCCTAAGTGCAGGACTCTGCAATTGTCCTTGTTGAACCTCATCAGATTTCTTTTGGCCCAATCCTCTAATTTGTCTAGGTCCCTCTGTATCCTATCCCTACCCTCCAGCGTATCTACCACTCCTCCCAGTTTAGTGTCATCTGCAAACTTGCTGAGGCTGCAGTCCATGTCATCTTCCAGATCATTAATGAAGATATTGGGGCACTCTGCTTGATAAATAATAAATCTTCTGTTTTACTGGCTGGCTGAGAGTCACATCTGACTGCGGAGTTGGGGTGCAGGGCCCTCTGGCTTCCCCAGGAGCCCCGCCTGGGTGGACATGCTGCGGGAAGCGCACAGTGTGGAAGGGTATACTGAATGCTTCGAGNGTGATCATGTCCCTCAATCTGCTGGCAATGCCCCTATTTATACAGCCCAAAATGCCGTTAGCCTTCTTGNTTTGTGACCTTAAAAACCTTTAAGGAAGAAGATTCCACCACCTCCCTAGGTAACCCATTCCAGTGCTTCACCACCCTCCTAGTGAAAAGGTTTTTTCTAATATCCAACCTAAACCTCCCCCACTGCAACTTGAGACCATTACTCCTTGTTCTGTCATCTGCTACCACTGAGAACAGTCTAGATCCATCCTCTTTGGAACCCCCTTTCAAGTATTGAAAGCAGCTATCAAATCCCCCCTCATTCTTCTCTTCTGCAGACTAAACAATCCCAGTTCCCTCAGCCTCTCCTCATAAGTCGTGTGTTCCCGCCCCCTAATCATTTTTGTTGCCCTCCACTGGACTCTTTCCAATTTTTCCACATCCTTCTTGTAGTGTGGGGCCCAAAACTGGACACAGTACTCCAGATGAGGCCTCACCAATGTCGAATAGAGGGGGGTGATCATGTCCCTCAATCTGCTGGCAATGCCCCTATTTATACAGCCCAAAATGCCGTTAGCCTTCTTGGCAACAAGGGCACACTGTCGACTCATATCCAGCTTCTTGGCCACTGTAACCCTTAGGTCCCTTTCTGCAGAACTGTTGCCTAGCCATTCGGTCCCTAGTCTGTAGCAGTGCATGGGATTCTTCCGTCCTAAGTGAAGGACTCTGCACTTGTCCTTGTTGAACCTCATCAGATTTCTTTTGGCCCAATCCTCTAATTTGTCTAGGTCCCTCTGTATCCTATCCCTACCCTCCAGCGTATCTACCACTCCTCCCAGTTTAGTGTCATCTGCAAACTTGCTGAGGCTGCAGTCCATGTCATCTTCCAGATCATTAATGAAGATATTGGGGCACTCTGCTTGATAAATAATAAATCTTCTGTTTTACTGGCTGGCTGAGAGTCACATCTGACTGCGGAGTTGGGGTGCAGGGCCCTCTGGCTTCCCCAGGAGCCCCGCCTGGGTGGACATGCTGCGGGAAGCGCACAGTGTGGAAGGGTATACTGAATGCTTCGAGGTCAGATCCAGGAAGGTCGAAGCTGTGTAAGCTTCTTGCCCTGCTGACAGTATGCTCAGCAAGAGGAGGCATGCTCCCCCAGAGTCCTGACTGGCTTCATATGGAATAGTTCCAGAGCGTTGCCTGGTTACTCCATGACAACTGGTGGTAGCAGTTGGATAAACTGCACCCCAGGGACAGAGCATCCTGTAAGTGACTAGGGAGCAGTAGAACAAACGGGGATTACCAAGAGACACACGTGCTGAAGGCTCAGAGAGGTGCGGTTCCAGGAGGTGGAGGAGCCTACGGCTTAACCCCAAGAGAGAGTGGACCCCCGAGAAGGGCTGTCGCACTGAAGAGGTTCCTCCCAGGGACCATGGTGAGCTGAGAGAGCACAGGCCTGGGAGTCCGTGACCACTTGGGAACAGCGTGGAGATGTTCGTTGTAGAAGGACATTGTAGAGCTGTGCAGAGAGAGAGAGGGATGTGTATTGGAATGTTCACTAAGGCACAGCTGATTGCTCAGTTGGAAGAGGAGGATCACGCTAAGGAGCTGGTTCCTGACCCAGCTGGGGGTGCGAGAGAGGCTGGGAACAGCAGGCAGCCCCAGGGCCTGCATCCGTTCCTGACCCAACTGGGGCCACGAGAGTGGCTGGGAGCAGCCGGGCATCCTGGAGACCCATGTCCCTGACCTTCAGGGGGTCTCCACTGGGTTCCCCGTCGGTGGATCTGAGACGGATGGAATTGGAACTGAGATTGAAGGAGTCAGAGTGTCACAACCCAATGGCCCCCTCCCTCAGGTCCCCTGGGGAGGCAGATCAGCATTGTATGTTGCTAATGCTGTTGCAAGCATCGCAAGGCATTTTGGGAAGGGTTAAAGGTGTGAGTGTGGAGTGGAAGATTCCTTTACAGGTTGAGAGAAGCCAAAGGGGGAGAAAGGAAAAGAGCAGAGAACGGATTAACTCGACACTTCAGCTAGCTCAGTCTGAAGATAAGACGCTGGCCCCTGTCCAAGGTCACGGTGAGAAGTCTGCAGCTGTATTCACATCTTACCCAACCCCAACCAACCATGAGGAAAGGAGGACTAAGCTGAGCAGGATACCAAGCGAGACGGTGAAGGCCAACGGGGTGGGGACAACAAGGTTGCGCGTCCCTGAAGCCGGTGTGTTTTGGGAAAGCTGAGAAGGCCACAGAAAGCCGGTTTGGACTGGTACAAAGAGCACCAGGAGCAGAGGTTCCTGAACGAAACACCCCCAAAAGAACCCAGGACTTCAGAACCCTCCCGAGAGCGAAAGCAAGTCGGAGATTACAGCGGACCCTGGACGACCCATGCACGGGACAAGAACTCCCATCCACCTCTCTCCTTCTTACATTACACCCAGGCTTGGCCAGCCTCGGGTCGTGTGTGTGTATGAATATGAAAGTGGGTTAGGGCTGGGGTACTAACACTTTCTTGCTTCCTTTGAGTGACGTGGGAGCAGTCCCAACACTCACCACTCTTATTTTATTATTTTATTAATAAAGCTTTAAAATTCAGTCACTTGGTGTGCTCCTTCATCTCCTCCCCGAAAGATCCTGCGGCCTCAGCCTGATCACGTGACGCCCCAGGCAGATTGGTAACATAAATCTGTCATAAGAGGACCTTGAAAGACAGGGAAGGCATGAAGCACAACAGCAGGAGAGACAGCAGCAGCATGAACTGGCGATGGCTGAGCTGAGAGGCAGAAGGACCCCTCCAGGGGTGATTGGGGATGGACCCCGGGGTGCCAGTTCCGCAGGGAACCTCAACACTAAATTGCTGCCCCAGGTTAAGCAGGGGGAAGATATAGATGCCTGTCTCACGGCCTTTGGGAAGGCTTACAATTGGAATCAGGCTGGCCCCGTGGAAAGGCTCCGGTGTCTAGCCCCCTTCCTGGGTCCCAAGGCCATAGAGCTGTTTAACCAGATTGGGGCCATGGCAGACTGGCTATCACTCCTGGCCCCAGCATATATGTCTGCGTGTACTCTCCTGTGCTCAGGCCCCTCGGCCCCCCAGTAGGAGTGGAAGGTGGTGGTCAATGGGGAGACATTCCTGGGGTGGCGAGATCCTGGGATGGAGAGAACTGTTGTCAGGCCCCGGGTGGTGCAGCCTCACCAGCTGCTGCAGGACTGTGTGACCTGGGTGAAGGTCCCAGGGATGAAGCCACTCGCTCTGCCTATGGCTCAGATCCCTGTGCAGACACAGGAGGAGTTGTGCTGGCTGGTAGTTGGGGGATGACTGTCTCTTTGGGACAGGATCCAGGCCCTGCTCCAGTAATGGCTGAGGATTTGAATTTGAATCCAGGGAACCAATCGGCTGAGACTGAAGCAGTCAGTGAAAATGCATATGACCTGGCTGGCAATGGGGAGGAGCTGCTAAGCTCAGGATACCTGCCTGTCTGTAATCAGATCCCTGGAGCTGAGTAGGGTAGAGAGATAGTCCCTGCCCCCCTGCACACGGGGCGAGGTGGCTAACATTGGCTCTAATGCTGTGAGCAAAGCAGTGGGCTCGCTGTCTGCCCGCACAGGGACAGCAGGGGCAAAGCTGAGCCCAGGGGGATGGGAGACCCCAGCTGAGTGTGGGGAACCACAGCCAGGGTGGGACAGCTGCCAACCAGGGCTGTCTTGTCCGGAGGTGTAAAAGGCCCGGGACAAGGGTAAAGCAGTCTTGAGACACCTGCCTGTCATAGAGGAGCCTTTTCAGAAGGTGGCCATGGACCTAGTGTGGCCCCTCAGCAAGGCGACCCGGGTAGGGAAAAAAATACATTCTGGTGGGGATAGATTTTGGTACCCATTACTCAGAGGCCATGGCTCTGTCCTCTATCAAGGCAGACACGGTGGTGGATGTGCTGCTGTTTTCAGCAGAGTGGGGTTCCCCAAGGAGGTCCTTACAGACCAGGGGTCCAACTTCATGTCAACCCTGCTCCAGTGCTTGTGGGAGAAGCGTGGGGTCTGGCACACCTGGGCCTCGGCATATCACCCTCAGTCCAATGGGCTGGTGGGGAGATTTTATGGGACTCTGAAGATGATGCTAAAGACTTTCCTGGGCCAGCATCTGCTGGACTGGGACAAGTATTTACCCCACTGTGACATTGCACTCTATATGATTTTATGAAAATATGCTAATTAACTGGAATATGCTTCATGCAAAAGGTCTCTTGTAAGGTATCATTACAAAGCTTATAATCTACTGAGTGTGATCATCCTATTTGTATAAATGTACCACTCTTGTATCTGAAACTAGAAATATGAAATATAACTCTGAGGGCCTATTGCAATGATGTAAAATGTGGGCCATTAATGGTAGTTTGGAATCTTGAGGACTCCCATTAACCAGGACCATTGTCTGCAGATGGCTGTATTTACCTGTGAGTCTTCCTGTATATGTGTGTGCTGGCAAGTGAGTAATGAAGTCTTACAGTGACATGTGATCATGTCACCTGAACTGGAATCCATCTTTAACCTGGTGCTTTTCCATTGAGAAGGGGTGGGGGGAACCCTGAGGGACAAAGGATTCCCACCTTATGCAAAAGATATATAAGTGGGTGGAACAGAGAAAAGAGGGGAGCCATCATGAGGAATCCCCTAGCTACTACCTGGGCTGGAATAAGGGCTGTACCCGGGGAAAGGATTGTGCCCAGACTAGGAAGGCGTCCAGCCTGTGAAAGAGACTTATTGAAACATCTTTCAGGGTGAGATTTTATCTGTACTCAGTTATATTACTGTATTAGGCTTAGATTTGCCTGTTTTATTTTATTTTGCTTGGTAATTCACTTTGTTCTGGCTGTTACTACTTGGAACCACTTAAATCCTACTTTCTGTATTTAATAAAATCACTTTTTACTTATTAACTCAGAGTATGTATTAATACCTGGGGGGGCCAAACAGTGTTATAGAGGGAGAACAATTTATGAGTTTACCCTGTATAAAAAAAATGGATTTATTTGGGGTTTAGACCCCACTGGGAGTTGGGCATCTGAGTGTTAAAGACAGGAACACTTCTGGAAGTTGCTTGCAGTTAAGCCTACAGCGGCTAGGGGATGTGATTCAGACCCTGGGTCTGGGTTTGCAGCAGGCTAGCGGGTCTGGCTCAAACCAGGCAGGGCACTGAAGTCCTAAGCTGCCAGGGCAGGAAAGCAGAGGCAGAAGTAGTCTTGGCACATCATGTGGCAGCTCCCAGGGGGTTTCTGTGATCCAACCCATCACACCCACCTGCTGTTTGCATACAGGGAAGTGCTCCAGGAACCCATGGGGTTCTCTCCTTTGCAGTTTCTCTATGGAAGGGAGTGAAGGGACCCCTGGACTTGTTGAGGGACGAATTGGAGGGGAAGGCCTCCCTGGATGGAGAATCAGTGGTGGAGTATGTACTGACTTTCCGGGAAAAGCTTGCTGAGCTCAGGGCCCAATGGAAGCAGAAGATCTGGTATGACTGCTCAGCCCAGGTGAGAGTTCTCATCCTGGTGAGGAAGAATAAGCTGCAAGCTGCCTGGGACAGGCCCTTCAAGGTCATCAAGCAGCTGAATGAGAACTATGTGGAGGAACTGCCCAACCAGGTTCACAGCCACTGAGGGGACCAGGTCAACATAATGGAGCTATATCCTGACAGGGAGAGGCTGGTACTGGCCATGTGTGGCCAGTGGGAGAAGGGGGAAGATTCTTCCCTGAAACAGGAGCTGGCCCCTTGCTGGAATCAATTACTCTCCCTGACCAGCTAACCCCTGCTCCGCAAGCAGAGATCAGAGAGGCACTGCATTTGTGCCAACAGCTGTTTTCCAACTGGCCTGGGCTCGCTAACCAAGCTGTCCAGTGTGGAGACAGGAGCTGGCCCTCCCATCAAGTGTTCCCCATTCAGAGTAAATGGGAACACAGCCCAGGTGCTGGAGGGAGAGGTCAGAGACATGCTGGCTTTAGGGGTGATCCAGCCATCCGCCAGCCGGGGGCCTCTCCTGTGGTGTTGGTCTCCAGGAAAGATGGGTCGATCTGATTCTGTGTGGCCTATCGGAAGCTCAATGCCAAAACCATATCTGGTGCCTGCCCCAGACGTAGGCCTGATGAAATCCTAGACAAGTTGCGGGGGACTCGGTACCCCACGATCAGGAATCTCACCACAGGCTACTGGCAGGTGCCTTTGGAACCAGATGCCAGGTTGAAACCTGCTTTTGTCACCACTTCGGGGCTGTACAAATCCCTGGTCCTACCTTTTGGCCTCCAGGAGGCGCCGATCACCTGCCAGCACCAGGTGGATCAGTTACTGACAGGGAAGGAGAATTTCACCCTAGCGGACATTGATGATATTTGTGTCGTTAGCCAGACCTGGGAGGACCAGGGGAAGAGGGGGTTGGGTCACCTCCAGGATGCAGGCCTGACTGTAAAAGCTGGCAAGTGCAAGGTGGGGATGGTAAGGTGTCATCCTGGGCCCAAGGTGGGGAGCGACTGCCTAAAGCCAGAGCCGGCCAAGGTGGAGACGATCAGAGACTGGCCTGCTCCCCAGACTAAGAAACAGGCCCAGGCCTTTATTGGGATGGTGGGGCAGTACTGGAGGTTTGTGCCCCACTTTAGCTCTGTGTCAGCTCCCATCACTGAGCTATGCAAGAAGGGTAAGCAAGTCAAGCTGATCTGGACCAGGCAGTGCCAGAGGGCTCTCTGCACGCTGAAGGAGGAACTGGACAAGGGCCTGGTCCTGGGAAACCCAGACTTTGACAATCCCTTTATGGTGTTCACCGATGCCTCAGACAGAGGGCTAGATGTGGTGCTGATACACACTGATGCAAAGGGAGAGAAACACCCCATCATGTACCTGAGCAGGAAGCTGCTGCCCCGGGAGCAGAGCTATGCGGCCATAGAGAAGGAATGCCTGGGCCTCGGGTGGGCTCTAAAAAGGCTGCAGCCGGATCTATTTGGACGCCACTTCACTGTGTGCACTGACCACTCGCCCAGCTGTGGCTGCACCAGATGCAAGGGGCCAACACCAAGCTCCTGAGGTGGACTCTGTCCCTCCAGGAGTATGAGATGGAGGTGGTCCCTGTTAAAGGGAGGGAAAATGTTATAGTTGATGCTTTGTCCCAGAGAGGGGGGCCTGAACTTCCCCAGGCCACTGGCTAAAGTGACCCTGCTCATTTTGGTCTCAAAGGGGGGAGAGATGTGACAAAGTGGGGATATTCCCTTGTTATGTTGTATGTGAGCCTATTTGAGTCTTACTATTGAGCCTATGTGAGTTTTACTGTTTTCCATGAATACTGTGTGTGCCTCAGTTTCCCTATGTGCTGCACTAATACCTCGGTGGTAGGAATAGGGGTGTGAGACTTTTGCTGAGACCTCTGGGGCAGGTGAGGCTGCTCCAGCTGTCTGTACATATGCGATGACGGTGCCCTTCATAACCTGAGACCCAGGAGGGGGATGCAACCATGTGACGACCAGGTGACTCTTTGCCGGGGAAGCGAGACAAAGACAAGGAGGAGGAGCAACTGGGGTGTCTGAGGTCGGGTCGCTGGAAGCTGGCAGTCTGCTTGGGGGGACTGGAAGAGGGGGAATCTAGGGCATCTGGCCCAGGCCTCCCCAAGATGGACTTGGCTGAAAGTCACTGATTTCTTTGTTAGCAAGTTCTGTTCTATGCTGTGTTCCTGCTGAATAATAAACCTTCTGTTTTACTGGCTGGCTGAGAGTCACATCTGACTGCGGAGTTGGGGTGCAGGGCCCTCTGGCTTCCCCGGGAGCCCCGCTCGGATGGACTCGCTGTGGGAAGCGCACGGTGTGGAAGGGATGCTGACTGCTCCGAGGTCATTCAAACCAGGAAGGTTGAAGCTGTGTAAGCTTCTTGCCCTGGTGACAGTATGCTCAGCGAGGAGGCGGCTCCCCCAGCGTCCTGACTGGCTTCATATGGAGTAGTTCCAGAGCATCGCCTGGTGACTTGTGACAGAGCCACAGCCTCAGCCTGGCCCTGCTAAGAGCTGCCCGGGCAGCTGGGAGGAGCCGCAGCGGACCCTCCACCTGCCCATGGTGCAGGGGGCCCACTGAGAGAAGCTGCTCTCCCCCCACCCATGTCCACACACCCTGGACTCGTGGAGGGTCCACGACTCCCCACAGCTGCCCATGGCATGGCTCTTACCATGGCTGGGCTGCGGCTCCGAGGCCCCCACCCCGCTGGAGCCAGGTTGATGTAGGGTGACCAGATGTCCTGATTTTATAGGGACAGTCCCGATATTTGGGTCTTTTTCTTATATAGGCACCGATTATCCCCCTCGCCCTGTCCCGATTTTTCACATTTGCCATCTGGTCACCTTAGGTCGGTGAGAGCTGCATGGGCAAGTGTGGGGAGCCTGGGTCCCTCCTCCTGCCATGGGCAGAGGGGCTGGGAAGGCAGGGACACAGGCAGGGGGCTGCTTTTGGGCCCTCTGCACCACAGGCAGGTGGAGGGTCCGTGTGGCTCCCACAGCTGCCCGGGCTTCCCAGGCAGGCTCCCCACTGCCCTGGCTGGGGAGGTGGGGGCAGGGAGGTCCGCTTCAGCGAAAAGTATGAGGGCCCTGGCTTACCGGTTCTGGCGCCACTGCCCCCCACCACTGCTTTTTGCTATTTCAAACTGGCATCCATCCCACCCACAACTTTAGTGAGACCAAAGACATTGACTTTTGATTAATTAATTATTTCATTGATGTTAGAAAATAGCGTTAGAGAATACATTCCAAAAAATAGTATGGCAGCCTAATGACGTAGTTCATACCAGATCTGCGTCCTTTGCTTTGGCAGAGGTAGAAGTTGGTATCCCCGTCTCCATTCTTCGGTTTGCTTACCTCGGCAGTGAGAGCTATGCAAAGTACTTGGAATAGGGATGTCCCTTTTGTTCTCGAAAGATCTTGAAACTTCCATGGACATGCTCTGCAGTCCCCTCCCAAACATTTTAGGGACGGCAGCCTTATTTCTTCCCCTGCCTCTCTCCAATGAGTTCAGCTGGGATTAGGATTGCCAATTTTGGTTGGACGTATTCCTGAAGGTTTCATCACATTTCATAATCTTTAATGAAAGATTAATCAGTGTTGTCCTGGAGTCTCTAAAGATTAATCTTTAATGCCTGGAGACTCCAGGACAACCCTGAAGAGTTAGCAACAGTGTTCCCTCTAGTTTTTCCCACGCATGTGCGGAATGAATTTTATGTGCACCAATATGGAGGTGATGATGTGTGACAGACACATCACCTTCATATTGGTGCACATACCAAAATTCATGTGGTTAGGCCAGGGATGAGGGGTTTGGTGAGTGGGATGGGGCTCAGGGCTGGGGGCAGAGGGTTGGAGTGCGGGGGGGCTCTGGGGTGGGGCCAGGGATGAGGGGTTTGGGGTGCAGGCTTCTCCAGGGCTGCAGTGGGGAGAGGGGACTCCCCCCCCCAGCCCTCTCTCGTCGCAGCAGACCCTTTGACCTCACTCCTGTTCCTGTTTGTTTGTTAGTTGTCCCCCGGACTCATTTGGGTTCCCGGTCCTGTGGGTCCTCCCCTTAGGCTGGGGGGGGATCCTTTAGCAGTGAGCGGGCTCTGCCCGCCCACTTCCCGGAACCCAATAGGTACAGCAGCTCGGGGCCGGGGTGTCTCTCCCCCGGCTGCGGCCCTGCACTCCTGCGTGGGGCTTAACAGGCAGTGGCCGTGCAGCTTAGAGGGGACTTAGGTTGGCAACCCTAGTTGGGATCACTGAAGTAAATAGGGTAGCAGTATAGTGGCCAGGGCAACTTTGGAACACCACTCGCCGCTCGGCTTTCTGTGCCTGTCACCTTTACTTGGCCAGCTTCTACATGAGTGAAGCGTCCTGAGTGATCTAGCAGTGCTTGATGTACTCAGTGACAGGGTGGGGTGGTTCCAAAATACGGATGTGTGCGCCCTCTATTGCTCCACCGTAGTTAGGGAACCCTGTGGCTACAAACGCATGCACTATTTCCTGCACATTACCAAGAGTGACAATCCTAGGTAGCAGATGATTAATGGCTGTATACACTTGGAGGACAACTCCAAACTGATTGCCCCCTGATCAGTAGCAATCCAGCATTGTAAGCTTCCAGAACATGAGCACCACTCACTTCTCCACTGTCAATACAACTCTCATTTTGGTGTCCTTGAGCTGGGGGCAAGCTCACCACACAGATCCAGCAATTCACCTTTTGCATGCAAAAATTCTGAAGCTACTGCTTGTTATTCCCAAACCTGCATGACTATGATATCCCACCAATCAATGCTGGTTTCTTAGGGCCAGAAGCAACAATCGACTGTGGAGTAGCTCCATGAATGGCAGGAGCAACCTGGCATTTTTTGTCATATTACTATCCAGTTATTGTGCTGGAACGTCTCCCCATCATCTCCATCCCATTGTAATAGTACTTGCTTCAGTTCTGCAAATACAGGAGAATCATGCATCTGTATTAGCAACACCCATGAAAATTGCACTGAGCTACGGAGACCAAAAAGTGGTGCTCAGGACTGTGGGAGTTTTAAAAAATGGCACAAAAATTATGGGACAGAATAGGCATTATGGGATGAATCAAGTGGAATCATGGGAATTTCACCCCTAACTTCCAGAAGTCCCTGGGTTAACCCATGGCATCCCACAAAGCACTACAAAAATGTGCCACAAGACATTGAGCCAGATAGCATCACAGGACACAATGGGATACCTGCCTGCTGTGCACCACATTTTATGTTGCAACCACTCATGGTGAGGACACGCAGCACTGATGCAAGCACCCCAGTGGAGATGAACACGAGTGACATTCTACATTTGGTTCCTATACGCCAATGTCACTTGCATTGACTGAACTTTGTTGTTTAGACATGCGGGCACTGCAATATGCTCCATCTCAGGCCAAGGTGGTGGAAAAGTAACAGAGTGGTTAGTCCGACACTGCCCTATATACCCTCGGTACAGGGCATGAGATTAGCTAGGTCACATGTGCAGATCAAACAGACACTGCTACCACAATCTTCGATCAGAGGCACATACACACACACACGTGAAGTGGGGCACCCATAGGGACAATAGATGTTTCTTTCCAGCCCAGGTAGAGGTTTACTTATGGTTTGACATGGTTATATATATATATTTTTAAAAACCCATTATCTAATAAACATGGACATTCTAATTACTCATAAGTGCCTGATTCCATTTTGAATCCTACTGAACACTTCGCCTCAGTGATATTTTCAAGCAGTGGGTTCTACACACAGTATACGTTGTTTGAAGAAAAGTATTTCCTTGTTGTGGTTTTAAAACTTGCCAAATGAATGTTGGTCTTGTCTTATGACAAAAGGTAAATAGGAGCAACCAGTTTGCCTTCTCTGTATAAGTCATTAGTTTGTGAGCCTCACTCATAACCCCCCCTTATATCTTCTCCAGTGTAAACAATCAGTCCTATGCCAAATCATATTCATTGCTTGTCTTTGTCTCCCTTCTATTTTTGTGATACTCCTTTTTGAGACAGTAATATCACAGCTGAAACAGTATGGATGGTGAAGGTATTGCACAGATTCATTGACGTATAAAACAATATATAGCATTGTTTTCCATTCCATATGCATGCTAACATGTTGCAAAATAAAAGTTCTCCTGTTCTTTTGCATTAAGTTCTAAGGAAGCTCTTGCTCCTACTCCACTTTTCTAGATCCTCCAGCAAAAGAAAGGGATGGCAAACTGTCCTACTTACTAACAAATAACTTTTTTTTAAATAAAGAACTTCAAGCCTTTATGCATCATCACACAAGCAAAACAAAGGGTACAACATCAATTTTACATATTCCATGTGATATTTATTCACAACATTTTTTTCTTCCTCTCCCCACCTCTTCCCAAACAGTATTCTTTCTAGAAGAAAAAAGATTAGACAAGTGTGCTCAGTTTCTCAAGTGATTTACCTCAGGGCAAAAAGGAAGCTTGAGCAACTGGCTTATTTAAAAAACAAAAAAACTTTCATTCAATATTGAAAGTTAAGATAAGGGACAGGAACACACCATTGTTGATGGCTGATGATTCAGTCAGAATCCGGTAATATGCATATGCAATAGATTATTAATATTTTAACAGACATCAGTAACTTTGAATAGCAAGAACAAGGTCAATAGTAGAAATATCCTGATGTCACATGACATTTCAGCCAGTCCTAGCTAGGATCTTTGAATTTAAAGTCTTGTTTGAAGAGGAGTTAGGTAAATGATTAAAATATCTGACATCCTTATTTTGTTTGCTCAGTTTACCAGGCAAAAGGATGATTTTTCTGTCACTTCTAAACTAAGCCTAATATGTGAAAAGCAAGCTGTATTGCAGGGGTAGGCAACCTATGGCACGCGTGCCGAAGGCGGCACGCAGACTGATTTTCAGTGGCACTCACACTGCCCAGGTCCTGGCCACCAATCTGGGGGGCTCTGCATTTAAATTTAATTTTAAATGAAGCTTCTTAAACATTTTAAAAACCTTATTTACTTTACATACAACAATAGTTTAGTTATATATTATAGACTTATAGAAAGAGACCTTCTAAAAACGTTCAAATGTATTACTGGCACGTGAAACCTTAAATTAGAGTGAATAAATGAAGACTCGGCACACCACTTCTGAAAGGTTGCCGACCCCTGCTGTATTGTTTCTGCCACTTCTATCAGTATTAGTTGTACAGATCATCAATTAGAATTTAACTGGCAGTTCTGCTGAGGAGTTGTTGAAGCGGTTAGCACTGAAGCAGTTAGTACCGTAGATATTGTATGGATATACAAGAGCCACTTCAATTCTAACAGAAGTAAAAAAAAACCAAAAAAAACTTGTTTTAGTTAATTAAGCAGACATACCTTGAAGACACAGGGTGCAGATGTGCAAAGTAACATGCTATTTTTACATAACCACTTACTAAATTCTCAGTGGCTATCAAACTGAGAAGCTTCCAACTACCTAGCCCCACCCCATAGCCATCAATCTCATGCGGTACCCCAGACACACAGATGTTTCCATCCTGTCCTCAACAATTGATATGCTATCACAAAACTGTCCATGGAAAGGTCTACAAAAGCCTCACTCAACAGCTGTTAGAATATTAAAAAAAAAAACTATTGAAAAGATGGCTGTGATATTAGTAAAGGATGAGAGCCTTCCCTGGCACTAGAATTAAGACTTCTCCCCAGCAGGACATGCTATTAAAGTCAAGCCAAACCTGCCCATCATCCACTGACTGGGCTAATATTAACTGAGTTTTCCTTAGAGGTCTCCCATTAGAGCAGCAACTAAGCTCAAGTTTGCTTAAAGGGACATCCTCAATTTAAAGAGAAAGTCACTTCTGTCTAAAACTGTTACTTACTATTGTTACAGTTAACACCTTACACTTATATAATGGAACGTTGAGAAGTCTTCTTTCTTCTATTTTTCCAGTTTGTTTACATAGGACATTTGTTAGCATTTCACATATAGTCAGTGTCAGATTTCTTGTACATAGTCAAGAGATTTTTATTTGTATGCATTTCTCCAGAAGCAACAGTGGAAGAGAACAGCTATTTTAAAAAGAGACCATGACAAACTACAGACATTGGTGATGGGGTGGAACTCTGAGCAGTCATACCTGAAACTACTTTTAATTCCACTTTTGAAATGATTTCAAGCTGATAGTATCCCTCAACTGTATGCGTTCACGGCCCAAAATGGGAATGACAGGTTCAGCTCCTAGAACCTTACTTTTATCCTGTAATGAGGTAACATGGGCTATGACTTTCCTTGTGAGAACTATGCACTACCTTCAACTAAGTTGATATGATTTTCTGAGTCAATCTGGCTGGCTTCTTGTATATCCAATTTTGTGGAAGCTTCCTTGAAGGAGAATGTAGTTATCTCTGCTGCCTCAGGCACTCTTATTGTTAAATACTTTCATTTCAGAGGTAATAAAATCCTTTTATGCTGTAAGGCCACTTGCTGAAAAGATTAGATTGAAGCACACAGTCTTGGCTTGTCTGCTTTCTCCACTTGCAGAAGTTTTTTCTGGAATCAGAACCATACCAACTCATTCATTTTGAAGGATAATGTAAACTTAAGGTTTGGAGCAAATTGGGTACAATTAGTCCAAAGCTTTAGCACCATTCAGGGACAGGTGCCTAAAGTCCCATCTACCCTAAAAATGCAAGAGTTTTGATCAAGTCAGAGAACAGCCATATAATAACTGGTGCAAATGAAGCACAGACCTGTAGATACCTTAAAACTCTTTTTATTCTGGGAAGTGTCATTCTTCTCATTGAGGTGTTTGCTTGAAAGCCTGATGACAATTTAGATATCATTTGGTGCTGAGGATCCATTTTAACAGAAGTATTCAGTTGTAACTGGACTTCAAAGTACTTCTACTCATGCCAATCAGTCTGCATGGAAGTTCCAGATGTAAGTTTTTATCCAATATACATTTTAACAAAACAGGAATAATTGAGAGATTTGGGAAGATTTATCCTTCATTTTAGTTTTGTAGACAGTGTAGTGAACTTTACTTATAGCATCATTTACCCTTGACAAAGTATTGTTTTACTCAGAGGGGCTCCAAGACTCCTCTTCAGATGTTTCTCCAAATGCACTTTATTTGTACTCTCATGCAGCAGTCTACACCATGGCATCATATAATACATAAGTGTCTTAGGTGTTTTCTGGGAAGTCAGAGCAACCCCATCTCCATAGGGAAAACATGCCACTTGAAAACAGACCTATGGAGGACAGAGCAAACGACTCTCCTTCCAGGGGAATCAGAACAGCAACAACTGCAACCCTTAATAAAGAAAGGTCATCTATGAGGAAAAACCCAACCCAACAGAAATCAAAACAGTCTGCTGTGGCCACATGAGCACCACTGAGGAACAGAGCAAACTACCTCCAAACACAACAAAAGTGTGACCAGAAACTAGAGTCCAACTGTTTTGACATGACTGAAGAGTCAGACTTTTCTACTGAAAGATGTAGTAAGGGAAGGAAAGAAGGGTGCAGTGCAAGTTACAAACAAGTGCCAGCATCAGCTTTGATGACATTTAAATTAAAAGCCATGCAGACAACTATCACAATTTGTAATCCATGACTAGTCAAACATTGCTGAACCTGTCATTATTTGCTGAAGAAAATAAAACTTCAGCCAGACAGAAACCCTCTTACTCAGAGCACAGTATACCGTTAAATAAAACTACTTTTATTGATAAACTGGTCTGTGACTGAAGCACACAATGGAACTGTGAGAAACTGTCTACTGCACCAATATCCATCAGCTACAAAATTACTACCTCTGCCAGCATACCAATAAAGTCACTGAAAGAGATTGTCGTCACAGGATCAATGTGCCATTCTTGCTGGCCTGACCAAAATAGGTACACATCTCTAAAACTGACACAGCAAACAGGAGATAATGTTAAAAAAAAAAAAATAATAATATTAAAGAAGCTTTAAACGATCCAAAAAATTACAGATTTAATTCCATGTCCTCAAGCATATCTGGCAGTGAACAGTGTAACATTGTGTTAATAAAGTAACAGTTGCTCATTTGTATTTTTAAAAATTAGAGTGAGAAGGAATCCATACACACCTTCCAAGTCCAGAACTGCACCTGGTTAAAACTTAAGTGGTCCGAGTTTTCAAACCCAGTGCAATATTAAAGAAATGCCCATTCCACCACATTAAAAAAAAAATCAGAAAAGCTTTAATACACAATACTACAAGGTTAAAAAAAAACAAAAGAAAATGACACAGCTAAAAGTAGAAAAATACATTGTAAGACAATTATATTTGTTCCTTAAACTGCTGAAGATATTACAAAATATTTTAGATTAGACCATTAACAATTTGTGGCATTTTCTGGAGATGAGAAACAGAATTGTGAGCAAAATTGCTTCCTTTGAGTAATGGGTCCAGGTATTGACTCCCAAGTTAGTAGCTCTTAAATCCCTAAACAACATGGCAGATCCCTCTCTGATGCATCAGTGTCTGAAATATTGAGCAAACCGTTCAGAGATAGGCTAGGAAGTCAGCCAGTATCCTTCAAATAGTGTACTGTAGACAGCCAGCCTTTTGTAGCTAAAGTCTTTGTGGATTCAAGTTGCCCCTAAAACACAGCAAAAAGCTCTTTCCATTAGTGATGTAGTCTAAGACATGGTGGTAATATGTATTTAAGTCATTCATATTTTTTGTTGCCCTTCTGGCTTGTGTTCTCTAAATTCATACTACTCATGTTACCAAGAGATGGAGACGATGAAAACAACAGTCACTAAAATTGGTAATGTTCTTGTCTAATAAATATTTAAAAAATAATAATGCGCTTTTCATGTGATGGTGCTGGAGTCAGTTTAAACTCCTCTAGGTAAATCTATTTTCCTTTTCACATACAGCAACCTAATATACAAAAATGTTATAACTCAGACAGTACTGCCACTGACCAGCAGGTGGTGCTGATCTAAAAGGAATGATGGTATCAACATCCTCCTCTATGCCTCTTACTTAGACTTTTAAAAAAAAATTACCACATATACACAGACATCTCATCTCATTTGGTCAAAGTTTTGTTTGGAAAGTGTAAATGCAGCGTTTCCCCAACATTGCTACCACCAGAGTGGGAAACTGCTACTTTATATAGAGCTTGTCCAGATTAGACATAACATGGCAAATAATCTGTGTAAACAAGTTAATGGAAGACCGATATGTAATAATAGGAGGACTGATCAAGTGTAATGAACTTTTAATATTTTAAGAGAAAACTGTGTTTTTCTCTGACCAATTTAAAAAAAGACCCCACCCCAAACTGACATGTCTGTTACTATTCTAAAAATCCACGCAAACCCAAAAGAGCAGCGCTGCCGTTTCCTAGCTCATGGGATTTTTTTCTGAAGTTTGTGTCAACTGAAAGTAATTTTAGATTTGGTGCTTCCATTTGCTCTCTCATTTTAAAACTGGGACAAACTATATATTTATACTATTTTTCAGAATTTGAAGTAAGTGTTTTACATCTAATCCCCAAAACCATGTTTCCTAGAAAGTAACATTTTTCACACCCATGGGGTCTATACGAATGTAGGTTCTCTCGTTCTGTGCGTCAGGGGTTGCAAGAGTCCAATTTGTTCCAATTGGCACTTAAGACTGAAAACACTCAGTACAGGAACCGCCACTAAAGTGTAATCACGGTTCCATCCTCTTCAATGCCTCCTCTGGGGATAACCAAACTATGTCGGG
Organism: Platysternon megacephalum; assembly: GCA_003942145.1. Lineage (NCBI taxonomy): Eukaryota > Metazoa > Chordata > Testudines > Platysternidae > Platysternon > Platysternon megacephalum. Next base: position 2,773,877 of record QXTE01000177.1, read on the forward strand.
GATCAGTTTTTAAGGAGCTTAGTATTTTGTGGATGTTGCCATTGCTTTCTCGGCCAGAGTTACTGTTGAGAGCCAGGTCTCTCTGAAGTCTGTGGCTAAGACTGCTGCCATTGATTCGGGAGAGGCTACTAGAGGGGAAGCTGTGCAGTTTGGGAATGTGCTGTGGGTCCAGACCACCCTCAATGACAATGTCAGCTTCCTCATCACTTTCCATCTCATCAGGATGGAAGTTTTGCAGCACGTGTGAGGAAGGCAAGCTGTGGTGACTAGCTGTGCTATCTGTAGACTGGCCTGAGCTGCCAGACATCCTACTGCTTCGGCTATAATTGTTCCTTTGGTTTGCTGGCTTGACAGTGATAATAAGATTGTGGCTGTTGGCGATCATCATGTCCGTTACTTGGTCAAGGGTTTTCCCAGCCACTTCAATGCCATTAACTTCCAGGACCTCATCATTTACAGCCAGCAATCCTGTGCTCTCTGCTAAGCCGCCAGGAACCATACGAGAGATGAAAATACCAGGTACTCTTTCCAGTCCATGAGGAGTTACTCTCATACTGGTCCCATCGCGGATGTAAAATCCTAATGGTTTCTCATACCCGTGTCGATAGAGCCTCACTCTTCTGTGCGTTTCAGGAAGAATGTCCACATCAATGATGGAAGACACTGGTCTAAAATCCTGAGGCATGCTGATATTAATGTGGGGACGCCTGCGAAGGTTGTCGTTGCGGAGGGTCACCAGAGCCTTCTTTTTCCTGGTTAGTGTGTTGGCCCCAAAGTTACTATAGTCCACTTCATCTGGAAAAGAGAAGATACTGTTATATATCAATGTTATGGATTATTGGTCAATTTGGAAGGTATACCTAATAAGCAGATCTGGTTCAGTGAAGTCTCTCTCCCAATATATGAATGCCAATGAAGTCCACTGCTTAGCCAAAAATCTCATTTAATTGCATGTTTGTTACCACTTCACTCAGACAATTCACTGAATTACAATTAATACTTCCAATGGCAATCATATTTTGCAAGATTCATTTTAGATGTTCAGTCGCACTATCTGTTTTTATAGCATGAGAATTAGCATGAGAATACTTGCTATTGCAAGTCTGACACACGGTTCTACTCTTATGGACAGATTTTCAATGGTAGGGACTTGTATTTTATGCATACATCTCAGGTGTGCAAATACCAGATGTCCATATGCAAATTATCCACACATGCCTAACTCTGAAATCTGAATCTTGGGAGTATTTTCTGTCCAGGCTACAGATTTGTAAGTGTGTTGGTACCTGGAATGAGTGTTACTCTGTGTGAAGAGTGTGTTGTGTGTACATTTTAAAAGTGGTTAAATTTCCTTTGCACAGTTTTATTCCAAGAATGTGAGTGACTGATTCCAGTCAGCAAAGAGATGCTGTGACGTTGTGTAGTTTATATGGTTTTATAAAAACATGATAATAAGTGAATATAATGTAACTGGAATATGCTTCATGCAAAAGGTCTCTTGTAAGGTATCATTACAAAGCTTATAATCTACTGAGTGAAGACAGGGTGCTGAAGTCCGGAGCGGGCAGGGAAAACAGGAACTGGGGTAGTCTTTGCACATCGGGTGGCAGCTCCCAGGGGGGTTTCTGTGATCCAACCGGTCACAGATGCATAAACATGTTTGGTTATGGAGTTATATATTCTATGTAAAGAGTTCATGTGGTGACTCTGAAAAATGCTCTAAGAGCCACAGAATAACAGATGTATCTAAGATCCTTACCCTAGTTCCCAATACAAATACGGTATCATATTTTACCATGCATTCATTGGAGAGATCTTTCCTCAGAAGTTCAAGAGGGCTAGCACTTCTCAGACATGAGTATTAATAAAGTGTTGATTAATTCTACTGTTGGAAGACAAGCCTCTAAAGATAACAAGTGGTAAACAGTGAGAGACTAATATTTTTGATAAGTACCACTAAGCTTTCATTCTTTCCCTCCCACAGCACCAATTGTGTATCAATGTGTATTTGATGAGGAGTGGTATCGGTATCTTTCTCTCCGCTGGACTTTGTCAAAACTCAAAAGTGTTGGAAAAAAACAAAGTTTAGAACCAAATTTTACAGAAATGCTTAATGCCTGATCCTTTCTGATCAGTTTTTCAAGAGGATTACGGAGATTTATATGATGAATAATTAAAAGATGCAGACTATCAGGATGATTTTAAAGTAAGTTATACTAAGTTATCCAGCTGTTAAAAGAAACTGAAGTTCTTGGTCAGAGAAGCAGCATTTATGGTATTTTCTTCTAGTTGCATAAAACACCCCATTAATGTCCAAATTCTCTGTTGCCCTACACCCCATTTGCACTGACTATGTTAGCACAAAGCGGCCACAAAGTAGCTGTAGGGCTCTCCCCCTCAAGAATACCTCCAGTGCAAGGGGCACCTCCTGGGCAGGTTTGCAACATTTAAAGCTTCTCCCTGTTCTCTTTCATTACAGGTCCCTCAAAGCCACATCAGCTGCTCTGCTACATTACCTTAGTATGCACCATGCTGTGGCATTGTAACTACTCCAGAGCCAACCCATAGGATAAGCATCACCCCTCCCGCCCCCAACCAGTGCACACTGGCAAAGTTAACACTGAAATGTTTACATTATCCAAATATTAAAAAGTCTGAAACATTGTCAGGAAGTGGCCAGAGCCAGGTTAGTGATAATATAACGATATAACTTTCTTATTCAACAAATCAGCCCCAAGCACATTCAGAGCTGCACTTATTTTACTGACCAACAGTAAAAAAATTTTTGGTAAGCAGAAATTACTCTTTTCTGCTTCCCTCATTGACAGAATTGTCAACTAAATTTCATCTACAGAATCTCCATCACCGGTGAGCATTCATGAGCCAGAAAAAACCCAGATTGACTTCAGATTCCAGAAAGTTTGCAAGCAGTTTATTGTGAGCCCTGCAAACTGAAGAAATTTGATGTAGACGGTAATGACAAGCATAGACTCTCACTACCAAACCCCACCTCAAAAGTCAACACTTGCCTCCCCCCAACTCCACCTTGCTGGTAAAATTGTTAGAAGTGCCTGAGGGAGAGGTGGGTGGGTGGAAGATTTAAAATCAAAAGTTCTTCCTCAACCAAAGCTAAAGCATTGTGGTAGCAGCACTATTTTACTTCGATGAAAAACAATGAAAGCTTAAATGACTAAACTGTGCAGATTTTGGTCAAACCCAAGATTAAGTAGCAATGTTTTAATTGATATTTAAAATACATGAAAACCAGTTTAATTTAGAACTTCCCTCTGCAGTGTTAGAACCGCCCCCCCATTATGCTAGTTCATGAGAACCAGAAAGAGATTCTGTTTCACTTTACCCATATTGCCATAAACGTACACTAGTCAGAGTACCTAACCATCCACTTACTCCCTCAAAATACCGACACAACGTAAATGGCGAAAAGTAATGCTTTTCAAAATCACTCGGTTTTAATACTGCAAGGCAGACTTGCAAAATTCTACTCATCCAATTAGCTAAGAAGAGTCTGATATCTTAATTTTCTTTACACGTCAGTGAGCAGACCAGTGGTTCTCAACCTATTTACCATTGTGGGCCGCATATTACCTGTATGGCCCTGAGGATGTCACATGAGCTGCAGTTCTGTGCTGATTGCGCCACAAGCGGCCCGTGGGCCACAGGCTGAGAACCACTGGAGTATACAGTGCATGGATTGATTTACATGACAATTTGCAAGATTGTTTTGAGGTAATATGAATGCCATAACTAAAGAAGAGTATACAAAGACACAGATATCCCAACATGTATAGTCATGATATCCATGCAACAAGTTCCTTTAGTTCCACAACTATAAGGGCGAAGACAGACAGAGACCTGAATTTGTTTTGCTCTTTTGACCCTCTCACGTGCACTCAGCCTACTAATCCATCTTCTGAGATGACTGCCCACATTCCTAACCTCTGAGCAGCTTTATACAGCTACCTTTTTTAATTAAAAAAGAACCTACCACAGAAATGGTTTTTCCTTTTCCTCCAAACATGGATAAAGTAGGCTTTACATTACAAATCACACAGGCTACATTCAGTGCAGGTCCACTGACTGTTTTAGGGTTTAGTATTTCATGGCCAGCTTGCACTAGAAACCAATCCAATGTTCATGGACACACTGGGATTTCCATTTTTCTGGTAGTGTCAAACAGTAGTTTTTAGCCCTGGCCAGTCATGCAATATTAGTTCTTAAGATCATACCATTTTCATTTCTAGAAAACAAAAGTTTAATTTCTGGATGTTATTACCAAATGTTGTCACTCCAAAGCCCAGGAACTAAGGCAGCCACTTGGCTTTGGAGATAGAGAGATCAAAATAAGCTACAAATTAAAGTTTTCTAGAAGAGCTCAAATACAAAATACATGATGGGTGATGACACAGCTTTTGTTGGGATGCCCTGCTATCTCGCCAACAACTATACATGCAACAATTGATCTCTGTACTGCAAATGTTTCTAAAAAGGGAATATTTTTGCTTTATCCTACAGGGAAGTAGTTCAATTGAAATTTGACATCAGTTTCCATGACAGCAGAATGATGTCAATCACACATGTGCAGGATGTACCAGAAAAACAGTGGTGAGGATGGAAGTGAGGAGAGTACTTACTGGCTAAGTAAGTTACTTTGCATATAAAAGTTCTCTCTTTTCCAGTTTGCCCTAGTGTGCAACTCTCTGTCAAACTGTGGTTTATTACTGAAAGTCAGCAATAAACTGTTCAAAAGTCAAATTGTCTGTGACACTGCACTAATTACACAGCGAACAGGGGTTAGTAATATACACCTCTACCCCGATATAACACTGTCCTTGGGAGCCAAAAAAATCTTACTGCGTTATAGGTGAAACCGCGTTATATTGAACTTGCTTTGATCCGCTGGAGTGCGCAGCCCCGCCCACCCGGAGCGCTGCTTTACCGCGTTATAGCCGAATTCGTGTTATATCGGGTCGCGTTATATCGGGGTAGAAGTGTAGTAGTGAATAAGTTCTTGGAGTTTCTTCATCATAAAATTTCAGGAAGTACAGTAATGCCATTTTACTTAATGGAGTGGATCATGTTTGATTACTGGTTCTTAATGAGGATGAACAATTACTGTGTGAAAACTTGTAATATTCCACACAAGGCAAGCTGGCAGAATTCTCCACCCTACTTAATCATTCTGATGTGGAATAAAATTGATCCCTCTGTGGGTCAAAGATGTCAGTGTTTCTGCAAACTTCTGCACGATGCTGGGAACACTGTCTAGAGGTCCTGTATTTCAGTGAAAGTCAGATTACATAAATAAGAAAAAATGTGACCCCTGCATGCAGCTACAGTGTAAGAATTAAAGTAAATTAAAACTGCGACTGATGCTATTCACAGGTAACAGGAAGGAAGAACTAGACCAGCGGTTCTCAAATTGTGGGTCGGGACCCCATTTTATGGGGTCGCCATGGCTGGCGTTAGACTGACTGGGACCCAGGGCCAAAGCTGAAGCCCGAGCCCCACCACCCAGGGCTCAGGCTTTGGCCTCTGCCCTGGGCAGCAGGGCTCAGTTTACAGGCCCTGCCCAGGGATGAAGCCATTGGGCTTCGGGCCCCCCTGCTCAGGGTGGTGGGGTTCGGACTTTGGCCCCCCGGCTCAGAGCAGCAGGGCTCGGGTGGGCTGAGGCTTCAGTCCCCACTCTTGGGGTCATGTAGTAATTTTTGTTGTCAGAAGGGCATCGCAGTGCAATGAAGTTTGAGAACCCCTGAACTAGACTTCTGGCTGCTGAATCTGAACACTGGATCGATTTCTTACTGAAGTGTTATAAATAGACTGCTTGAAGCTCTGGCAAGCATAAAATTGCAGTGCTTACAGATTGATAAAAGTGTCCAGGATCCGACGGATCACACTGCTATCACCGAAATACAGAAGACTCAGACATGAGTTTTAACTATGCTGACAATTTTATTTCCTGTAAAATTTTTACATGTCAGAAACAAGGGCTCCTGAACTTGTCAGTTCCATCCCATCTAACTTCCCAACATAATGCTGCACATACAGAAATACCTTCAAATTTTTCTGTAGACACCTACTATTACTGTTCCTCTTTCCCATAAGGCATTTACTTTTAGTGCATTTTGCGAAAAATTCCATTACTGAGCAGCCTGTTGGACAAACACTTGAAATATTTTTGGCTGCCTCCTCACTTAACAATAAAGGAGTTTTTTAATAGTGAGACATAGCTCATTGTTAAAATTAAGACATCTTTTTATTAGTGAAGACACAGCCTTGCACAGGTGTTCCTGTAGAGCACCCTTCCTCGGGCATTTGAGATTACCAGGATTGTGTTTCTGTTGGGGGAACTACTTCTTCTTGTCCCACAATATTGAAACTTGGTCAGACAGCTCACTCCCAAGTCTGGAAACTTTTTCCAGCACAGCTTCTAAGTTTCGTCAATGACTTCAAGCTAAAAAATACATTTTTAGCAAGGAAAGCATCATCCCAAAATACAGCAAGTGCGCAAATACCCGTGGCACCCATTAGTTACTCCCGTAACAAATTTGTATTCCGCCTCAGGCTGACTGCTTACAGAACATAAATATTTACCTTCCTAGTGGCCATTGGGAATATTACCCTGGAGTCATGTAATCAATTCACAAATAAATAAATATATCACAGGGGAGCATATTTAAATAGGTATTTATAAGGGAGAAGAAAACTGCTTAGAACATCTGGTTTTAGCCAAAAAAGTATTGTATTTCCTTACTTTACATGAAACAAGAAATTATAGACCTTCTGAAGCAACACCAGGAGCACCACTCCCATTGGTTGGACAGCTGCTTTTCATAGGAACTGCCTGCCAGGCTGAATACCAAAGCTTAGCCAGATAAGATTATATAAACAAGCTGAATTCCACAGAGAAGCAGACTGCCAGTCTCCTATAGGAACAGTTCATTTTAGATTCTACATTTTCAGAGTGTGCATACTCTTGGCTTATTATTTCCTCTGGGAACTGTGGAACATTAGTGACAGCTCTGGAAAGTACTTCAAAGACAAAATTACTTCCACTAGGGAGAGCAGCACTTCAGGCAGCTTGGGAATGAGGCCAATGACTCATTAATAGCAATGGGTTGCCCCTCAATCCAATAGATCTCCATTACTGAATGTTAAAATAAGCAGAGGTCCTAGAACAGTTTGCGGGAGACATTATGTTTAACCCTTCAGCCCTCCTATACACCCACCTACAAACACTATTAATATATTTTACCATAACGTGGTCTATGTAAAACACACTGACCGTGTTGATTTTAGACACACTTAGGTACACTTGCACCCTAAACTCTACAGAATGAAAACAAGAGTACTGTGACATGATCAAGCAACACAGAGGTTGGCAGGAGAAACATCTTCAGCCAAATGAGATCTGGTGCAGATAGCATGCAAAAGGATTAAAAGGAAACAGACATGAGGTGAAAGGCTTAAGTAAGTTCCTGGGTCTAGATCAGTGATGAATGAGTAATTAGGAGGGGGGGGGGGGGAGGGGAGAAGACTAAGCTAGTGTTCAAATGAACCTTTTAATTATTATGTTGAAGTTAAAAAAAAAAAAATTAATTCTCCAGTAAGCCCCAGAGGAGCTAAGTTTATGGTTTGATGAAGAACTGGTTGTCCTTACTGTTCTATTTAAAAGTAACTTCTCAATTTCCCCCCTTTGATAATACTGTACAATGTGTTCAAAGACACTGGACAGAATAGAGTCCTATTTTTCAGATGAAGGAGTAACCTGGCTGTCTTAGCTGTGCCCCACACAGAGGAGTTTTCAAACAAAGAATGAGACTGTATTTGTGTTTGTCCTGTTAATAAAACAGAAACAATCACAGGAGAGTGTTGAAATTCTTGCGTTTCTCTTATACGCCCCCAACCTCAACACATCTTACATTTTATAGGATAAACATTGAAAAACTAACGTGTTTTAGTAGTAACAACAACTGCAAATGCTTCAGTACGCGTGTTCTACCGTATAGAATGACGACAGAAAGGAGAAACTTTATACTTGAACAGTATGGCTGGTAGCCCCTGCTGCTGATTCTGGTCAACAGCAGTTTCTGTTAAAGACAACCTGTCATGGTGATTCAATATTAAAAAGGATTTATTCACCTTTCAAAACATGAAATGGACATTAACATGTTTGTAGAGTTTAAAATCTGAAGAGCCACAAGTGGTGCATGTCTCTCTCTTCTTCTCCCCCTGCCCCCTCTCCACCCCGTTTAAGCCCTGTGAAGCATTCTAGTCTCTTCAGAGTGGCCATCCTTTTGCTTCTTGGCCTACCAAGCTATAGAAGACAAAATGTAACTATAACTATGTTAGCCTCAAGGCTTCTCTTCCTTTTCCAGCATCAGCAGCAACTGTGATATTAATAATTTCACAATTTTGGGCCTTTTTTCAAGGCTGCTTGAGAATTTTCTTGGTTACAAGTTCTGGCTGGGCTGACTGCTGTTGGTGTTGCTGGCCACCAGATGCCACTCTTCTGCTTACTGAATAATCCTGTCTGCTGCTGTGTGCAGGGCCCGGTGCTTCTTCAAATGTCTGGTCCCTGACTGCCCCTGTACACACCACTCCTCAGGGGCTGTTCAGAGTGTGGCCACAGGCTGATTAAGTTGTCTGAGCTTGCCCTATGAAATTGGAGGTTTGGGGAATATGAAAAGTATGCTGCCAGGTCCCTAGTCTTATACTTCTCAAGCTTTCCCCACCTGCAGAGCCCAATGGTTGCAAAGCTCCTCCAGCCCACCAGTTTGGGGCTCCCTAGGCAAGAGGAGGTATTTGACCCCTAATTTAATTTGCTATCTGGAGAGGCAGGTGGCCAGTAGAGTGGACACTATGCAATACCTCCTCTCAACGAGTGCTCACACCCACCTGTCACAGGTGTGCGGCTGTGTAAAAAATGATTTTATGCAGTCCATTCTCTCCAGTTGTGAGAAGACATTTTCTCATTGGATAAATATCTGTCCCGAAAGCAGCTTCTGTTTTAAGTTTCTTTCTCCCCTGGCAGCTTTCACTATCTTTTTATGAAGCAAAGATAGAGGAGTTTGCTGTTATTAATTTTGAATTCAAAGCAAGAGGTCTTTCCCTGGCCTGGATTTCACACTTCAATGATAAGTGCGAAGTAATGCACAGGGGAAAAAATAATCCCAACTACACATATACAATGATGGGGGTCTAAATTAGCTGTTTCTATCCAAGGAGGAGATCTAGGAGTCACTGTAGATAGTTCTCTGAAAACTTCAACTCAGTGAGCAGCAATGGTCAAAAAGAATGTTAGGAATTATTAGGAAAGGGATTAAACAAAATAAGACAAAAAATCTTAATGCCCCTTTAAAAAAATCCATGGTGCGTCCAAACCTTGAATACTGTGTCCAATTCTGGTCACCCCATCTCAAAAAGGATATGGTAGAACTGGAAAAGGTTCAGAGGTGGGCAAAGATGATTAAATGTATGGAATAGCTTCCATACAAGGAGACATTAAAAAGATTAAGACTATTCAGTTTACAAAAGAGATGACTAAGGGAAGGTATTATAGAGATCTATAAAATCATGAATGGTTGGGGGAAAGTGTTATTTACCCTTTCCCACAATACCAAAACCAGGGGTCACCTGATGAACTTAATAGGCAACAGGTTTAATACAAACAAGAGAAAGTACTTTTTCCAAACAAAGCACAACTAACCTGTGGAACTCATTGCCATGAGATGTTGTGATGGTCAAAACTATAACTGGGTTCAAAAAAGAACTGGATAAATTCATAGAGGATAAGCCCATCAATGGCTATTAGCTAAGATGGTCAGGGATGCAACCCTATATTTGGAATGATCATAACCCTCTTACTACCAGAAGCTTGGTGTGAAAGACTGTTTCCTTAGAAGTTTTTAAGGCCTGGCTTGACAAAGCCTTGGCTGGGATGATTTAGTTGGTGTTGGTCCTGCTTTGAGCAGGGGATTGATCTCCTGAGGTCTCTTCCAACCCTAATATTCTATGACGGGACGGATCATCCCTGTTCTGCACACTCCCCCTGAAACTCTGGTATGGGCCACTGTCAGAGACAGGATACAAGATGGCCCTGGTCTAACCCAGTACGGCAGCTCCTATGTTCTCTGCTGTTGTAAAATGTTTATTACAGGCAGTAACAACCGTTCTCTCTATCGCCGTGAGATGGCCCATATAAGACCATTTTGTCAGACAACTCTAGGTTGCAACAACTGAAGCAGAGAAAGTATTTTTTAAATAAAAGCATTATTCCTGCCAGGAAAACGAAAAGTTTCAAGAGGTTATATTTCTCCCCACCTCTCCAAATACAGCCTTCACAGATTTGTTACTCCATTCCCAGCGGACGCACAGCCAGTGTAACAAGCTGATTGCTTTGGGGGAATCCGTCACCTAGTTAGTGAGAGCAGGAGGGTTCCCACACTCAGCATTACTGAGCTGACACCTGACTGGTACCAGTTGTAGGGCAGGGAGAATATCAGCTGCAGGCAGTTCTCCAGCTGGCCAGAGCCTGACAAATGAAATTCCATAGTACTCTGAATGCAGGCAGCCCCCTGACATTCCAGAAGGGAAAAAAAATAAAAATAAAAAGACATCCCACCTAGCTGATGGAATTAAAGGGAGAGTAGTCTAGCAGGGTAGTCTAGCAGTCATCATTTTCAAATCAAGGTGCATTAAAAAAACAACAGACCTATAATTAAGTGCACTCTCTTTTCAGTGTGTAAATAGTCAATATGGAAACTATAGCTCTGATCTAGTCCCGCCTTTAATTATTCGATGTCTCCCAGTGAGTCTTGATCTGGAACACAAATATACAGTATGGTGCCATTTATTCATCCAAGTAATCGACTGATCAACAGATGTACCATTTTATCTCCATCTGGACACATACAAGTGCTGCATTTCTATAAGAATCTACCCTTTTGAAGAAAAAGAGAGTGAGGGAGGATGGTATTACTATGCTGTGAAGCAAAGCTAAAGGAGGGATCAAACTTTAATGGTTCCCTACAACCAACTCCAGTTGTAACAAAAATGTGAACCCTATGTATTAATGACACAGTGAACTACACGTCAGTGTCTCTTTTGTGAAAAAACATCCTGCATTACATTTTGTTTTAAAGCTACAATTAAGGGTATGTCTACACTACCCGCCAGATCGGTGGGCAGCAATTGATCCAGCAGGGTTCGATTTATCGCGTCTAGTCTAGATAAATCAACCCCCGAGCGCTCTCCCGTCATCTCCTGTACTCCAGCGCTGCGAGAGGCGCAGGCAGAGTTGACGGGGGAGCGGCAGCAGTTGACTCACCATGGTAAGTTGATCTAAGTACGTCGACTTCAGCTATGTTATTCACTGAAGTTGCGTAACTTAGATTGATTTCCCCTCCCAGTGTAGACCAGGGCTAAGATTTTGTGAGAGGTAAATATAATTTTTTCCCCCAGTGTTTAAAAAAGCAGAAAATACTTGTAACAACAATTCTGAAGTTTGGAAGGTAACAACAAGATGGGTAAACAGGGTTGGTAGGTGCTACCAGGGTACTGTTGGAATAATTAATTGTGATATCTGGCATCATTTATGACAGGGTTCGGCAACCTTTCAGAAGCGGTGTGCCGAGTCTTCATTTATTCACTCTAATTTAAGGTTTCGTGTGCCAGTAATACATTTTAACGTTTTTAGAAGGTCTCTTTCTATAAGTCTATAATATATAACTAAACTATTGTTGTATGTAAAGTAAATAAGGTTTTTAAAATGTTTAAGAAGCTTCATTTAAAATTAAATTAAAATGCAGAGCCCCCAGGACCGGTGGCCAGGCCCCGGGCAGTGTGAGTGCCACTGAAAATCAGCTTGCGTGCCGCCTTCGGCACACGTGCCATAGGTTGCCTACCCCTGATTTATGATCTCGAGGCAAGGCATCTTTCTTAATTTGTACTCAAACAGGGAACTTTTACTCTGTGGAGAAGGCTGATCTGGGAGAAAAACAAGATTATAGGATTTATTAATATCAGAGGGAGTTTGAAGAAGCAATTGATGATTTGCAAGGGGAGTAGAAGGGCATTGGACAGCATAGGAAGCAGGGAGAGGAAAACAGGTAGCTCATTTGAAGAGGATTTACAGTCCTCTGCAAAGGTTTAAACTGCCCCAAAGAGACAGTATTGGAATGAATTAGTACAATTTTTCTACAGACATCTACATGAAAGTTAAAAGTGGAGCTTTTCCCTTCTTTTAATCTTTTCAACTTTTCCCAGAACTGCAAAGGTTCATCTCAATGAGAGCTGCCATTGTAGTGGTACTTGCCAGGAGAAGAGCAGCATGCCAATATCAGGCCCAATCCTTCCAGATGGTGAGTCTCCCTCAAATTCCATTCGCAACATGATCGATCTGAAGTAGATTTTTACTCTTTGGGACTGGGCTCCATAGTTTGTCACAAAGTGCTAACCCATATATAAATGGATGAGAAAAGTTATAGACTTTCACAGATGTTTTAAAGTTCTGTTATTTACTAGTAAAGTTTGTGTAGAAAGTGATATTTGCAAAGAAAGGCTGCTCCAGTGGGTAGGGCATTAACTTCGGTCTTGGGAGACCAGGATTAAGTCCTCTCCCTCCGTGACCTCAGGCAAGTCACTTGGCCCCTCTGTGCCTCAGCTCCCCATCCATAAAATGGACATAATAGTTCTTCCCTACCTAAAAAGGTGTTGTGAGGATTAAGGATTGTGAGGTGCTCAGATACTATGGTAGCGGGGCCCCACATAAGTACCAGAGACAGACACACTAAACCAGTGTTAAAGAGGTTCTAGTAAACAGTATTTCTCTTAGCCCGGAAAGCTGCCAGCCTCTGTGGTGCATTCCTCTGCTGAGTAACGCTTCATCCATCATGAGCTAGTTCAGACAGGCAAGATGGCAGCTTCCTGTTCCTTCAGTAGTTACTGATTTAGAGAAAACACTATCTATACATTAAAAAATTGGACATTTGTATTTAACAAATCAATAAATACTTTAAAAGGAAAAGTGAAATGTATCTTTTTAAACATGGAAGATTAAAGTTTCTAAAACCAAGCCTCACCTCTTTTCAGGACAGACACGTTTTCAAGTGGTTGTAAAAGACATCTTTAATGCCACATTTTACATTTTATTCTCTCTCTTTAAAGAATACCAACACTACAGAACAGATACGTGTCCAATAATGGTTTGGTCAATTTTAACTATTGTGCGAAGATGGGTGTTTCCTTCAGATGTGGTAGTAACATTTACATTGTTTACATAGCCCTTTTCTTCTTGTTGCCTGTTAGCTGGCAGATTACAACCCACATATGTATACACACTACCCCTTATCTCAGAATTAAAAGGTTCCAAATTAAGTGTGGCATAAAACATTAATTACAACATTCTTCTCTCAAGTCCTGACCTTTGGGAGCCTCCCAAACTTTGCTGGCTGAAATTAAATTAGTCACAAGATAAACACTTGTCATGGGTCAGCCTTCTAACCTAATGGGTCTGCACAGCTGTATCTTCTCTCTAATCAGTTCTATGCAGTTGCTGTTCAGGATACTATAGGCCTTTTAAAACTGGCAGGCTAACCCCTCCACCTGCACACCAGAGGATAAATAGCGTTGCACTCCAAACTGGCAGAAAGGTTTTGACTCATTTATCATAATCGAACAGGAACACACTGCAGTGACTTACAGGAGACAAATTCCATTTCCAATCCCTTGGGTCCCCGGATGACAGCATTACAAAGGCTGGTGGGAGTGCCCAGAATCATTCAAGAACAACTCCTCAGGCAGAATAAGGAGTGGCACTGATAAGTTCCAAGAGGGAGTCATACCCAGTCATCCGCAGTTAGGAGGATAGTTGGTAGGATCCAGTGCCTTGAAAACAGGTGTGTAGGAGCGTGGGAAAACCAGCAGAGGAGGGAAGAATGCTGAAGACCAAAGAAGCGGGGGGACTCCTGGGGGAGAGGAGGGTGCCACAAAGCATTGCTTAGGCAAAGTACAAGGACCACAGAGAAGTTCTATTGCTGCTCAATGAGCCACTTATTTAAATCGCAAGAGAAGCAAAGAAGTGGTTTAAGGAGGGGCATTAAAATTTTAATTTTTGTAAAGTGGGTTTAGTGCCACCAAATCCAAGGCTAGTTCTCTTGGGTCTCTCTCCTGAAGAGGATATGGATTCATCTCCTCACAGGCAGAAATTTCTTTTTTGGGGGTGCAACTTTTGTCTCACACAACAGAGGAAATCAGATGGTCCTGACTGACTTCACTGGTGGCACATTCTAAAGCTATTGAACTCATTTCCTTAATGAGAAATGAATCTCCTCCTGACTAAATACAGTGGTATAAAATTTTCAGGGCCCAATTATTCCTGGAGAGGCACAGCCCTGTGATGGAGGCAGTGTGGAGCACTGGGTTGCACTCTGCTTATTTCCTCAAATTGGAGGACAACGAGGCAGGGCCATGACACCTCCACCATCACCCCCTCAGCATAGAAGAGCATGCTGCACCCAGTAAAGGGATGTAGCAGCAGGTACATGCTCCCTGTGTACTGGGGAGCTCCAGTAGGCCTTCTGTCTCCAGAGACTGCAGCTGTACCTAAACTTCATGTACAGTGCAGGGGACAGTTCCTTGCATGTGTACCTCTCACATACCTGCATTAGGGACCAGGCACAACCTAGCCATGTGTGTGTAAAATTGAAATCCTGCTGGATATAGGAGGAAACTGCACAATACACTTGTATGCTCACTTCAGAAGTGTTGTTTTTCTTTAAACATGTTTAATAAAATATTTCCATCCAAAAGCTGCTATTGTCTCCCCAATCCCTACATGTATTTATGACTTGTCACCTCCTAAGGGATGTGACTGACAAGTTACAAAGTACTACTCTTATCCTTTGCTATGACAACTGATGCATTTGAACTGATGCATATGGGGGGTCTTGTGCATAAGGGGCGGCATCAGAAACACAAACCCTTCTTTTCTTAAGGAGTTTCACAGAAGGCTCAAGTGCAATTTTTTCATCTTTTAAATAAAGCAGCGTTCCTCTTATAACAAACACTCCCTTGGATCCTGGAGCTGGGAACAAAGTAAAAAATGTTTAACTACTTTCAAAACATTAGAATAGCAATATCCTTTCAGATTATTCACAAAAAGTTATTTCTTTACCTACAGAGAGCTCTCTGACTCCGGACCCAGTTCAACTCTTTGGATTTTGTGAGATTTCTACATAAAATTTGTGCCAATCTAGCAGAATGATCAGATCTCATACTAACTAGGTGGGTGAGATGTGCCAATATTGTCTGAATGATTACTCTAATATTTTGATCTTGGAGATAAAAATGCTGCACATGCTTTCTAAAACAGACCCTTTAATCTGCTTATGTTGGCACCCATCGTAATATCTGAGCACTTTGAGGATAGATGACTGGTACTGCACATGTGAGACTATGATTTTTCAAACTCCCCACAACTGCTACAGTCACACTCACTAATCTTAGTACAGCTGCTGTGGATATTTTGTGCTTAGAGCATATCCAGGCACTTCTCTCCATTCCCCGCAACCTTCCAGTTTATCTTCCCAGGGACAAAAGGCCATTTAAAAACTTGCCATCTAAATTGCTCTTTGCCCATCTTTCTGGAGTTCCACATACTTTAGGACATTTTTTAGAAAACCAGGATTACAGTTCTCCTGGACAACTCTCAGAATAGTCCCACTGGCTACATGGCTCACCACTCACTTGTTCACATTTTCCACTTATTCTGGATGAGCAGACAAGTGGTCTTTTCAAGCCCTGATGTAGGCTCTCTAGAAAACGTTCAGTGCTGTATCTAAAGGCCGCGGAGTCAATACACTAGGCTAATGGAAAGGGTTCTGACCTATCTCCAGTTTTATAAGTATGTTTTCCTTCGTTTTGTACAACAGACAGAGCATTAGATCCTTGCCCAGATATACAAATGCAATCTCCTATTATTAATCCAGAGCCTGAGCTTAGAAAAAGCATATGGGTCCTGAAAGCATAGACAGTTTTCCAATCAAGTGCTTCTAAGTCCCGGTAGGTTGCCAATTATAGGTTTAAAAAGCATCTGTCTCTCCTAATTTAAGAACTGTTTCCATATTATATTCAGTGATTCACTAACAATACTTGGTACCTCTACAGTAGTGCATTCTCCCTCCCGTTGGAGCCCCAAGCTATTTGCTGTTGTTTAGGTCACTTGCTTATATCTACTGAGGTAGTACCTAGAAACCCCAATCAAAGGTCAGGGATTCATGGAGTTAGGCTCTGTACCCAGTAGCGGCGCCAGCATTTCTGGCGCCCTAGGCGGTGGAAGGTCCCGCCCCCGAAATGCCGCCCCCCCAACAGCGGCGGCGGAAGGTCCCGCCCCCAAATTTCTACGGCCGGCCGGCGCGCCGGCGCCCCTCAAATGTTCATGCCCTAGGCGACCGCCTAGGTCGCCTAATGGGTTGCGCCGGCCCTGTCTGTACCACAACAAAGAACGGTCCCTAACCAAGGGAGTCTAGGTGTCTGTCAAAAGACATTGAGGGTATGTCTATACAGCAACTAGACATCCATGGCTGGCCTGTGCCAGCCGACTTGGGCTGTGGGGCTGTTTTATTGCTGTGGAGACTTCTGGGCTGGGGCTGGAGCCTGGACTCTGGGACCCTCCCACCTAATAGGGCTCTAGAGTCCAGGCTCCAGCTCGAACCCAGAAGTCTACACTGCAATGGAACAGCCCCGCAGCCCAAACCTTGCAAGCCTGAGTCAGCTGGCACAGGCCAGTGGCAGGCTTTTCTTTGCAGTGTAGACATACCCTAAGATGACCTGACTGAGCCAAATGGAGAAATTGGACTTCATCCTCTCTCTAAATTTGATATTACCTTTTGTCCAATGCATTGGGTTACTGTAGCTATGAAGAAATAATAAAAAGGAGATCCCAAGGTTGCATGGCTTTGACAAAGGCTCAGGCATACCTGGAATTCCTGTCATCAGAAATTCCATGTGTCAGTCTTCATGCCTCTCCTATCCCAAGAGAGACAATACTGTAAGTCCCCAAAATTGGCTATAAATGAACTCTTTATGCTTGGGATCACCATATTGGCAGGGAAAAATATAATGACTTAAAAGTGTCTCCAAAGACTATATAATGCCCATTGACAAACAGATCCCAAGGTAAGTACACAGACTATGCGGAGACATCGCTGCCTTTTCATCACAATGTGCGGGAGGGAGAGAGTCCAGCCAAACCACAAAATGTATAGATTTTGGGTGAAAAGTAAATGATTTATACTACGGTAAACTCTGTAAGGAGTCACTGTAAAGAAGCACATCTGACACCAGGGGGATAATCATCTTACGTAGCGCTGTGCATACGTAGATCTCCGAGTGCTAAAAAAAAAAAAAAAAAAAAAAAATGTACTGGGCTCCAGGGATTAAGTTTGTATTGCAACAGATAAATTAGCTGAAAACTGAAGAATACACAAGTGGTTGTCTGAGATCCAATAGCTTTGAACAATGGAGAAGGATTGTGGGGTTTTAAAGGCAACGTAGTACTGAGGATATAGAATGACATTGACAAATTATGCTGAATAGTTTATTTTTGTTTCCTGAATCCTCACAAAGTATCTAAAACTATAAAAAGGTAAGCACTACTGACAAAACGTAATTCAGACAAACTTCAGCATACAGTTATGTCCTTGTCTAACGATGTGTCTACAGAGCAATTAAACACCCGCGGCTGGCCCGTGTCAGCCTGGTCTGACTCAGGCTCACAGGACCTCAGCTGCGGGATTGTAAAATTGCCATGTAGATGTTTGGGCTCAGGCTGGAGCCTAAGCTCTGGGACTCCATGAGCCAGGGAGGATCCCAGAGACCGGCCTCCAGCCCAGCCCAAATGTCTACACCACAATTTTACAGCACAGTACCCAAGCCCTGTGAGTCTGAGTCAGCTGACACAAGCCAGGCACAGCTGTTTAACTGAAATATAGATATATCCCACAGGTCTCCAATTCCTATTGGTAGTTTCAGATCTCCACTAATTTCTCCCCTTCCTCTTCAGCTCTCTACCCTGTGGGTTCCTTCTGTGAAATTGTAAGTTTCTATCCTCCCTTCCCCCTCCCCCCCCCACCAAAAAAAACAAAAAACCAACCAACATTTTATTCCCTTCAGACAAAGCCGGTGTTCTTTGCCATGTCTGTCTTCACCTCACTTTCTAAATATTGTTTGACAGTATCAGGAATTGCATCTCTTTATTAAGTAAGGCAGCATTACTAATTCTGTGCTAAATTCCCACAGTGGAAGACAAATGGTGACAGATACAAGATATTTTATCTAATTACACACCCATCTTCAGCAAAATGAGATTAAGAAACACCAAAGTTAGTATATTCTGCAACTCATTTCTCCCTTTAAAATATTTTAATATACATACGCTTCACTTTAGTGGTGTTTTAACATACATTACTTAACATATTAATTAACATGATAATATAGTCTAGTATGCCTGAGACAAATGTTTGCTTGTGTGTGTCCTGGAAGAAGTATTTTGTGTAGCATAGTTATATGTTAAAACACAACTAAAAATTGAAGTGTAGACACTCCCTTTGGGTGTCAGATGACTTTCAGAAATGAACTGGATTGTTCCAAGCTGTGCCGAGGTTGCCCTATTCTGGGCACTTCCTCCCATCTTGAGCAACAGATGAAGACAGCATAAAAACCTGTAAAACCCGTCTCTTAAAAAGCTACCGAAACACTTGCCCTTGGCTGAGGGAAACCCAACATGTAAATCCAGACAGCTGCAATGGGAAAAAGAAAGACAGGGAGAAGAGTTTTCTGGGCCTCCATTTGCTTATGGATAAAATTCTTATTAATTTTTTACACACTAATCCCCCTGTAAATATCTGCATCTGTCCAGTTTTTCTTCTGGATGGGTACATCATAGCATCTAGAGCTTCATGTTAAAGTTCCAACAGAAAAGCATCTCTTTGTTCCATCAGTTCATTTTAAACGGATCTGGCCTTTGGCCAGGGCAATGCAGAAGTTGGGCTCAGTCGAAAGGAAACGTTTTAAACTATTAACACCGCATTTGCATGCCAAACACGAAGACTGCACTTTTAAATAAGAAAACAAAAAATAAAAAGGCTCCAGCTATGAATCATCTGCTTGTCTGGACAAGAAAGTTTTACAGAGACAATCTGGAAAATCCTGATTCTAGGAACTCCTGAAGTTTTTTGAACACCTGCATGGGTCTGCTTCACAGAGCATAGATTCTGAAAATATTTGTGGGGGAGGTGGACTGTATTTATTCTGGGAGAAAACTATTCAGTCCTTGGGAAAGCACTGGAGTCCTGTTTGTTTTTATGCTTCTCCAGTCAGATCAGTCAAAGGCCACTGTAATGTAAACATGCCAGACTTCGCATCTACTACCTCCCCACATGACTGAGAAACTATTTTAGCTGAGCTCTGCTCTTTAGTTAATTTTGGATTGTTGCATTTGATTAAAACATGCCCCTGTATTACACAGCCCACAGGAAGTGAGGAGGAGATTCCTAGCCTTGTAATAATGTTAGTCAATAGCTCCCAGCACTCCCTCTCCAGTACTATGCACAGAATGAACATCACATTGTTAGTCTGACAAACCGTGGGAGGATACTGGGTTGGAGTCTCGTCACATTGACGAGTCAGCCATAATTCCTTCACAATGGGAGCTTTCTATAAAAGCTGGATATCAAAAAACTCTCCCAAAAACTACAGAACAGAATAAGCAAGTTTCCTAAACAGAGACCCATCTCTGCCAAATCCATCTGATATAAAACACACACACAGAGGCGGGTGGCTAGAGTTACTGGAGATGGGTATGTCTCTTCCCAGTAAGGACAGACTCCTATCATAACCATCAGATGACACTTAAATGCTAACATTTAGGTAAAATATAAGGACTGCTATTTTGGAGGCATTATTTCAGAAGGCAAATGAGTACAACCAGTGAGTCAATTTACATACCTTGGTAGTAATGTGCAAGCCAATGGTGATGTCTAGAAGAAAATAATATCACCAACAGGCAAAGTGGCAGCTACATTTACCAGCTTAAACAAGTTTTGCTCATTGAAAATTTACAACTTAAAAGACCAGACTATGAAACTTCAACTCAAACGTTATTTCCACCTTAATATGTGGGTTAGAATGCTGGAAATCCACTGAAGTTGGACGGACAGACAGACATCTAAATGCCTTTGAAAGCAAATGCCTTAGGAAAATACTAGGTATTAAGTGGAACAGATTTATAACTACTGCAGAGCTTTGTCAGAGTTCAACAACCCCTCACCCCTAAAGTTATCCAGAAAGCATGGCAATATAATATTAATAGCGTTGTGCTTTTCATCAGTAGATCTCAAAGCATTGCACAGTCTTTAATATCCTCCCAACACCCCTATAAGGTAGGGAAGTATTATTATCCCCTTTTTACAGATGGAGAACTGAGGCAAAGAGAGGCTAAGTGATTGCCCAAGCTCACTCATGAAGTCTGTGGCAGAGCCGGAAAATGAACCCAGGTCTCCCAAATCCTAGGCATGAGCCATCCTTCCTCTGGGACGTGTGTTAAGAATGGTACTGATGTGTCTACTCTGGCAGGCATGTTACTGGGCAGCTAGAGGAACACGCAAAAGGGGCTGACCAAAAGAACCTCTCCATTGAACACTACTCCAAAAGGGAAAATTTATGGGACTTGACACAGGACATGCCCAAAGTGCCCCCCTACAGAGAGGGACAGTAGAGCCTTGTTCATATGCTAAGCAATATCGGACGGTGAAGGCAGGATTCAGATTTGGAATGAGTATTGTCCAAAGTTCTTCATAGGCAAACTAAGTAAAACGAGACATTTTCTGGGATCAGTTACTCTTTATCTACTGAATATAATGCAAATCAAAGTGGGCTACTGGGAACATCCTAGTAAATGGGACACTGAATAATTAACAGATGTGCTCTAGAAACTATTTTGGGCAGGTACTATAGTCTGTGTTATACAGGAGGTCAGACTAGATCAGCGGTTCTCAAACTGTGGGTCACGACCCCCTTTGAATGGGGGCACCTGGGCTGGCTTAGACTTGCTGGGGCCTGGGGCTGAAGCCTGAGCCCCACTGCCCAGGGCTGAAGCCAAAGCCCGAGGGCTTCAGCCCTGGGCGGCAAGACTCAGGTTGCAGGCCCCCTGCCTAGAGCTGAAGCCCTTGAGCTTCGGCCCCCCTGCCCAGTGCATAACAGCAGTGGGGCTCGGGCTTTGGCCCCCCACCCAGGGCAGCAGGGCTTGGGCAGGCTCAGGCTCCTGGGGTTGTGAAGTAATTTTTGTTGTCAGAAGGGGGTCGTGGTGCAATGACGTTTGAGAACCCCTGGACTAGATGATCCCAATGATCCTTTCTGGCCTTAGAATCTTTGCAAAACAGGGGTAAACTGGTGGCAGGTAAGAAGATTCATATTGTACAAGAATAGCTAAAGCTAGGAACTATGAGTCAGGAAGTTTGGGTTCTAGTCTCAATGGAGATAGGCTTACTATTTACCCTTGAGCAAGTCTCTCATCCTCTGTACCTCAATTTCCCATCTGCAAAGCTTCTTATCTTTATGAAGAGCTTTGAGATCCTCTGATGAAAGGTGCTATACAGGTACAAAACACATAAGGAGATTTTAACTGCTAGCAGAAACTTCACTTAGAAGAAAATTCTGAAATAGTTGAGCTTAAAACGTGTTTCCCATTTAAAGGAGCTCTAATAGAGTTGTGTAACATACAGTGAACCAAGAGTTAAAGGGACCAGCACAAAAACCAAAACAGTTGCATAGTGGGGTTAGTCTGAAGGTCCAAATTATATTACAGGTGTGGCCAAACTGTGGCTCTTTTACAGTTACTGTGCGGCTCCCAGAGCCCCCCATACATGTCACCCTCCCCCCACCCCACCCCCGTTCTCCACCTACAAGACTGGGTAGGGGGAGCTCAGGGCTTCTGTCCCACTGCAGGGTGGTGGGATTAGGGGCTTCTGCCCCATTTGGGGGGGGGGGGGAGAGAGAAGGGGAGAGGCTTTAGCCCAGCGGGGGGGCATTGGGGCAGAAGCCCCACACCCCATCAGGTACCACCCCGCAGGGCAGGGGTGTGTGTGTGTGTGTGTGTGTGTGTGTGTGTGTGTGTGTCTTGCAGCTCTTGAACTCCTGAAGATTATTGTATGCGGCTCGGAGGGTCGGTAAATTTGGTCACTCCTGTTATATTGGAAGCCATGAGAATACTATAAAGCAGTTATTTAAGAGAAGGCTTGTTAATTAGATGTGGTCCTTAGGTTGAGTTTCACTCTGCTAATTTATGATGGATCTGTTATTCTGAGAGGATTTGAATATTTTTTGTACAGTTTGTGAAGTTCTTCAGAATCCTTCATTATAAAAGTGCAATATAAACATAAATCCTGGGCATTCTAACAAAGAAAAACCATCCAGACAATTGCAGACTCCTGTAACAGATTTCCTAAAGGTGACATGCAAAGACAAGAGGGATTCTGTACCCTTTTTACTTCTTTGATGTATAAAAGAGACCCAAAACGTTCTTCCCCTTCTTCCCCATTCTAAAAAAGTAGTCCTCTCTCATACCCCCAGGTTTGTTTTTACATCAGGAATATCTGGGCTGGCCTTCCCCTATACTTGTGTTGGAGAATTTGTTGGGGGTCTCTGATGTGGACTGGGAGTTCTCTCAGCCCTCCACTGAAGCGGAAGAGTTTATGAATCTTAACAAAGACTTCTCCATTTTCTCCCCAAGCAGTCATAGAACTGAATTAAGTAGGTGTTAGAAACAAATTAGGGGATTAAACAGTCTGACTAAAAATCACTTTCTGTCTCAGTTAGGTTTTGATTCCTTAATAGCGTGACGTCTGAATTCCACCAGGTCTCCAGTGGCCCATAAAGTCATCCGACGTAAATGAGACATACATGTCTAGTGCAGCAATCCAAGCACAATATATAGATCAAATAATCTCTCGGACTCTCTTTATAGATCAAAGTACAACACTAGGCTTTCCCACCCACTACACAGGTCTCTTAATAAACACCCTTTATTCTTCAGGGAGCCAAAAAATCCTCCCGGTCATTCTCAATGCAGAGGAATTGTTACAGAACCAGTGTTTACACTTCATAATCATAGTGGTGGCCATCCTGCTAAAAAGTGACATTTATGAAAGCAGTAGAAGATTGTAGAATACTGGCAGTGCTACAGGAGTAAAGAAAGGAACATTTCTTATCTCTCCTTCTCCATTCATTTGCACTAATTTAAGACTGCAGTAGGACCTTTTCCCTTATAATTATCTGCAAGGCCTCTGAGTTACTAAAATAAATCTACACTCTATCAACGGTTTCTTCTTGGACATGTATTTTTTCTTTCCATGTGTCTAATGGAGCTTGGAAGTAGAATGATTCCATGTACTGTTCTATTCATGCACCACCACCACAGCTGTCCCAGCAATAGAAGAAATGGTTAACAGGTTCTGGTTCTAGGATTTATACAGAGCTGCTCAGAGACCTGATCTCTCCTCTAGGTCATTTCTCTCTGAGGAAACCATGCTGTTAGTTGGGTGGGGTTGATGGGGTGGGGGAGGAAATCATTCCTGTTTACTATTAAGCTCAGAAATTCAGTTGGAAGTCCCCTCCCAAGTAAAAGTAGCACCTGGATACCACAGTGATTGACACATCAAATGCCTAGACCAATAAATATGTTAAAGACCGGCCTAAAATTGGTTAAGAATCATTAAAGTATGCGATAATGACCATTAATGTGAGAGGAATAGGATAGGTAGAAAATATTACCTAATATTCAGGCATATTTAAGGCAGGAAGAAACATGAGTCACCTAAACTGGTACTGGAAGATCAACGTGTTTGTGTCTTGTTATCAAGAGAATTTCCCACAAAAGGAAATCATCTTGATCTGGTAGGTAATGCAATGTCACGTGCTATTCGACTTTACATTTGAATTGCCAGAACCCATGGCCCACCTATATATTTACAGGGTCTCATGGTCAGCTACCTAGACTAGACACTGACAGGCAAGAGGAGCAGAAGTTTTCTGCCATGCTGAAGGTACTAATTCAACACTGTCAGTAAACTTGGTGCGAGTTTAGCTAAGCTCTCCACGGTATTCAAATAAAAGTTCATTTTATAACGCTGCTTCCGTAGAATTGCCAATAAATTATTATTTCAAAGACCATTTGAACGGGATCTCAGAGCTTTTGGATGGAGCATTTTCTGACAGGTGCCTCAGACATAAAACAATTGTGACCTCTGGAGCAGTAAGCTGTAAGTTACCACGATCGCCGAGCAGGCAGGAGCTGTGATCTCCTTCTTGAAACATTACTACAAAAGGCATGGGTGCTAGGGCTAGAGCAGGGGTCTCAAACTCAAATGACCCCGAGGGCCACATGAGGACTAGTGCATTGGCCCGAGGGCCGCATCACTGACATGCCCCCTTGCTGCCGGTGGCCCCACCCCTACTCCACCCCTTCCATGAGGCCCCGCCCCTGCCCTGTCTCTTCACCTCCTCCCCCCTCCCTCCTGGAAAGTGCAAAACACGCACTTCGGGCTGGTCCACACTAGGGGCGGGATCGAACTAAGCTACTTCGACTTCAGCTACGCTATTCGCGTAGCTGAAGTCGAAGTAGCTTAGTTCGAATTTGGCGCGCTTACCTCGCGTCCGCGCGGCGCCGCGATCGAAGTTCGCGGCTCCCACGTCGACTCCGGTAACTCCGCTCGCCCTGCAGGAGTACCGGAGTTCGAAGTAGCGCGTTCGGGGATCGACTTATCGCGTCCAGACAAGACGCGATAATTCGATCCCCGATACTTCGATGGCTACCCGCCGATTTCGGCGGGTAGTGTAGACGGGGCCTNACTGGGGGAGCTTGGCGGGCCGCAGGGAAGAGCTTCGCGGGCTGCATGCGGCCCGTGGGCCGCGTGTTTGAGACCCCTGGGCTAGAGCCACCCCACTGCCCCTGCGCATAGCAGGCAAAGCTCTGCCTCTGGTGGTACCAGGGCCAGCAGGACAAGCAGGGTGACTGGTATTTCAAGTGACAGCCCCTTATTTCACAGATTTAGGTGACCACCCATCCCTTATTTTAAGATGTATTGAACTGTATTAAGCCTGATAGTAAGTACCATTTTAAACATTAAATTATGATAATTGCATTGTATACCCGAAGGCAGCAGAAATATACACTTAAGAAAAAAATACCTGCTATGCTGAGAGAAATGGTGTTTCCCATTAAAATAAAATGTTGTCCATTATTTTTCATGTGGATTTCCCTTATTTCCATCCAACAAAGGGTGGTCTCCTTAGTCCCTGGAGTACGGCAACAGGGCCCTGTGCAGTGGGCAGAATCTGTCCTGAGTGTGGCCAGCGCCCCGTGAGCTAGCCCCATCCCTGGTGCCTGTGAGGGAGGCAGCAAGTGCGACAGAGGGAGGAAAGGACTGGAGAGGAGAGGAGGGAGCCAGACAGCCACATCCAGCTGCAGCCACTGGCACCGCCACACAGCTCCCAGCCCCTCAACCAACCTCCCCCAGCCTATCCCCTTGCCATAGCCCCCAACCCATTCCTTCCAGAGCCCCACCCCATCCATCTCCCACTAAAACCCATCCAATCTCCTGCTACTTCATCCCCAAATACATAACCCAGCCCCCCACAAAAATTCATGCCACAGCCCCCCACCCATTCCACCTCCCCAGCACACCAACCTCCATCTTCCCAAATAAATCCACTTCCTGTCACATCCCACCAAAAACATCCCACAAAACATGACCCTACCAACCCCCAAACCCTCCTTCCACTCCCCAAAGCTCCACATCCCTACCCCCCAAGCCCGATTCCCCAATTAACCCACCTCTTAAAACCTCCCCTACTCCTCACCATCCCCAAACCACTTGCCTTCCCCCAACCTGCCTCTTCACCCCTTTCCACTGCTCCCGCACCCTAAGTCCATCTACCCTATAGATTAGCACAAATGGCTCCAACTCCTGGCTGCACCATCTTCCTCCCCACTTCTTCAGTTGCTCCACTCCCCGATGTCTCCCCCAGGGACTTCCCCACAGGACCTCTCACCCCTCTAGCCTTGGCATTAGCATCCCATCTTCATTTTGGAGTGTTATGTGGGGCTATGCCCTTTTCCACCCTTCTCTCCTCCTCCTTGTCTTCTTGGGGTAGTCAGACCACTAGCGCATTCCCCACCATTCGGAGGCGCTTGCCACAGCAAATCTGTGAGTGGCAAGAGCCAATGGGCTGGAGTGGGGCCTAGGCCTGCAGAACAGGAACCACCGCTGTGGTAGAGTGCAGGGCAGTCTCACTCTCAAACTCCTCCTCCCCTGGGACCTCCCCTCCAAACCAGGCTGGGACAGAGGAGACAGCAACCCCGCGCCCCTCCCCCACCCCATTACACACTGGCGAGTGGGGCCTGACCATTTCACTGAGCCTAGTGCAGAATATCATCACCAGCCACCTATGACAAAAGAACTGGCAAAGTCCTATGTTGCCACTCAGAGATGAATGACCGTAGTATTACAAGGCTTTATACATGACTTGCCTCCACAATCTTAGATAGGGTTTAAACAGAGCTCTAGGAATACTCAGTCAATAACCAACTACTGGTGCAAAGCCAGTAGAGAAAGAGTAAGAGCTGGAGACTAAGTTTAAACAAAACAACAAGGCCAATCAGCTAAGCCACAGCTGTCACTCCACTCTTTGTGATCAAGCATGTTAAGAATCTCCAAATAGGTGATCCCAAGTAGAGGGCAATACACATATAGGCAAAACATTAAAGACCTGTATTTTGGCTAACTATTGGTGGCCTTTTCATCCAAACACAAAATCTAAGTCAAACACATCCAACATGATAATAGGACATGCCTAAATTGAGCCTTTTGGCACACGGAGTCAGTTTCTCAACACTGTGATCCTACACCTTGCCTTTATTAAGCCAGCTCCACCCAAAAACCCATCCTTGCATTTTGGCAACCTGCCATTCACTCTGTGATGCTCCACTCCATTGTATGTGCTGGCGGGATGAGAGGTAAAGGCTTTGAATAATCGTTAGTAACACTGCAGCACCAGCTGCACCTTCAACACTTTGAAGCCTGCTAACCACAACACAAGGTGGAAGAGTGGCCAAGAAAAGCCATAGCGAATGGGGGACTATGTTCTAAACATATGTACAAAAAAACCCAACCCCCCTGTGGAACTAAGGGCTTGTCTACACTACAAAATTAAGTCTACATAAGACTGCTTACGTTGACCTAACTGTGGAGGTGAACACACTGCAATGCTCCTCCTGCCGATTTAACTCTCCTGCTCCGCCCAATATAATAAAACCACCTTGTTGAGAGGCATCAAGCTTTTTGTGACAAAGTTAGAGAGAGACGCAGTGTCAGTGTAGACACTGAGTTGCTTATGTCACCCCAAGTAGCCTCCAGGTGGTGTCCCACAATGCCCATCGTTACCGCTCTGGTCACCAGTTTGAACTTCGCTGCCCTGCAGCCAGGTACACAGGCATGCACCCTTCCCTCTTAAAGCCCCAGGAATTTTTGAAATTCCTCTTCCTATTTGCTCCGCGTGGAGAGCTCACATAGCAACTGCCCAGCTGACTATGCCGGCTCCCTGCCACAAATGTGCTCCTGCCTGGAGTACACTGGGAGTGGTGGATCTGCTGGGACTGTGGGGAGAGGTCACAGCTCCATTGCAGCCACAGGAACTTTGATACCTACGGGCAGATTGCTCATGGCATGGAGGACAAGGTGTATGATAGGGACATGCAGCAGTGCTGTGCAAAGATCAAGGAGCCAAGGCAGGTGTAACAGAAGGCAAGGGAGGCCAACAGTTGTTCTGGTGCATTGCCAAAGGCATGCCACTTCTACAAGGAGCTGCACGCCATCCTCAACGGTAACACCACCTCTACCACCAAGAGCCCTATGGATACTTCAGGAGGAGGGGAGGCTGGAGACAGCAGCTAGTGAAGTGAACCCCGAGGACGACGTGGTGGACAAGTGGAGTTGGAGGAGCATGGGGGACAGACAAAAGGGGCATCTGGTGCCGTGGCACACCAGGACCTCTTTTTAACTCTGGAGGGGTCTAGCTAGTCCTAGCACTCTGGCTCTGGTGCGCTTGATGCAGGAGAGGGAAGGTCCGGTGCGTACTTCTGCTTCGATAGTGCAGGGAGACATGAGGTAGTGCCCTGGCTTTTTTAAAATCAGGGTAGAAGAGGGATTGAAATAACCAACACAGGCACAGTTTGTATCTGCTTCTCATTCCCCTGTGCAGCTAGGCAGAGGGGGCCTCTGCAGAAAAGTTTGTTTACGCACACCGGGATGTCCCGGGAATCATCCACAGAGATCTCTAGGAAACATTCCCGGAGGCACTCTGCTATCCTCTGCTGCAGGTTTCTTGGGAGGGCTACCTTGTTTCTTCCCCATGGTAGGAAACTTTGCCACGCCAATCAGCAATTATTTCCACAGGCACTATAGGAGCACATAGGCGAGCAGCATATGGACCCGGTCTGCAGCAGCAGCACACATGCAGGAGGTATCGCCCCTGCCTGTGGAAAATGGTGCCAATATTCAGAATAGTGGCCCTAGGCCCTTGTAGTGATACCCCTCTGAAACCCCACCCCCCTTGTCCCCTTTCCCCCAGGCCAAACTCACCATGCTTAAGCTCTTGCCATGTTGTGTGCCTGCTAATGGGAGGTGAGAAAGTGGTATTTCTAACTTGTTTGGATCAAGGCTGCGAGTACACTCACAATAGTGCCTCTATTGTTTCTTTAGCATATGTAGATGTGCCCTTGAGAGTCTCCTCCTGCACACCGGCTGACAAGGAGACGAAACAAGAGGAGTAAGGAAGACATGTTCCGGGACATGCTGCAATCCTCTTGTGCTTCAGATTGCGAGCAGAGAGCATGGAGAGAGGCTATCAATGAGAAACTGCGAATGGATAGCCAGGATAGGAAACGGGCAGGAGCGGGTGATATACGATCAAACAGACATGCTGAAATCTCCAACTGAACTTCAAGCGGAACACATCTGTGCTCGTCTCCCCCTGCAGCCCATACAGAACTGCCTTCCATGCCCTTGCCATGCACCCCCCCTCCACATTCCTCGCATGTTGCCGGGCCACCGCAGTACCCCAGGCACTCCACCCTGAGGGATGTGTTTCACAATGGCAGCTGGACATACCCCCAGCTCTGAGAGCCTCATTGGCAAATGTGCTCTTGATTTTGATGTTCCTTCAGAACATAGAAATGTTTGCATCTGCGTTGAATAAAAATGTACTTATGGAAAGAGAATGAATCTTTGTCTCCTTCATACGGTGGTTGCGGGTGAAATTCATAGACAATGGTAATCGGTGCATTTGTNTTCACAATGGCAGCTGGACATACCCCCAGCTCTGAGAGCCTCATTGGCAAATGCAAACATTTCTATGTTCTGAAGGAACATAAAAATCAAGAGCACATCTGCGTTGAATAAAAATGTACTTATGGAAAGAGAATGAATCTGTGTCTCCTTCATACGGTGGTTGCGGGTGAAATTCATAGACAATGGTAATCGGTGCATTTGTACTGTAAAATTAGCACACAGACACAGAGTAATCATTACAAAGTTCATACTACAATGCAAGAAAACAATGCCTGGCTTAATGCATTACAGAAACCCACATTACTGTGGCTCATTGTCAAGATGCTCCTTTAGAGTCTCCCTGATTTGAATAGCTCCCCATTGAGCCCCTCTAACAGCCCTGGTATCTGGCTGCTCAAAAGCAGCAGCCACCTGGATCCACCTCAACACTCCACCCTTGCGGAAACATCTCCCCCTTAGTTTCACAAATGTTATGCAGAGAACTGCAGGCTGCTTTGACCATGGAAATATTTTCCTCATTGAGATCTAACCTGCCAAAAAGGCAGCACCAGCGACCCTTTAAGCAGCAAAAGGCACATTCAACAGTCATTCTGCACCTGCTGAGCATGTTGAAGCGCTCCTTGCTGCAGTCAAGGTTGCCGGTGTAAGGCTTCATGACCCACGGGAGCAAGTGGTAGGCTGGGTCTCCAAAGATCACTATTGGCATTTCCATATCCCCAGTTGGAAACTTCTGGTCTGGAAAGGAAGTCCCTGCTTGCAGCTTTCTGTACAGACCAGTGTTGCTGAAGATGCATGACGCATGCATTTTCCTTGACCACCCCGCATTGATGTCGGTGAAACAGCCCCAGTGTTCCATCAGTGCTTGCAATACCATAGAAAAATAGCCCTCTCTGTTGATGTACTCTGTCGCAAGGTGGTCTGGGGCCAAAAGGCAATATCCGTGCCATCTATTGCCCCACGGCAGTTAGGGAATCCCATTGCTGCAAAGCGATCCACTATTTCATGCACATTGCCCAGTCACAGTCCTTCATAGCAGGAGGTGATTAATGGCTCTGCACACTTGCATCACTGCAACCCTCATGGTGGACTTCCCCACTCCAAACTAGTTTCGACTGATTGGTAGAAGTCTGGAGTTGCTAGCTTTCACACAGCAATCCCCACTCACTTCTTCACCAATTATGGCAGCTGTCATTTTGGTGTCCTTGCACCAGAGGTACAACCAGAACTGACAAGATTACCCTGGTGCTATTAGAATTACTGTTGCTCTGTATTTCCTGGGGAATGTGAGGTCCAAGGGAAATGGGAGGGAAGGCGTACTTTAACAGTTCTCATCATGGAAGCAGGAAAGCATCCCCTCTGGAGTCTGGACCCTGGCCATTGCGAGAGCAAAAAGCTCAGCATTTCCTGGGGGGTTTGCATGGCAAAGAGGTTCCAGGACAGGTCCATCGTCATAAAATTTGTTGGACCACCAAAGCGTGGAGCTCCCATCATGGTCCTCTTGAATGCCTGCTAAGCCTGTCTGCCAGGGAATTCATGACTCAGTGAGGATGTACTGCAGAGCAGGTGATATTGTAGTGGATGCACCAGTTCCATAGTCATACCACTTTCCTGCATAGTGGTGTAGACCTTGCTCCTTCCTACTTATTTACATAATCAATAGTGGTCATAGTGTCTGAGCTGGACATGAGTGTATCTAATGATGGGTAGAAGTGTCTGCATGCCTTGGACAGCCTGTAGGAGACTAGCAGATTGATATAGGGACACATGCGGAGTCCATGAGCCTTATGCTATGTGTTCATCCAGGGGTGCTCTCCAACCTAAGAGATGCATGGGTAGTGAGTGGGTTTTTGGGGGCTGGGAACGGGATGCCTTCACACACACATGCATCTTTTCCCACCACGTGAGAGATGCTCAAATTTGAAGTGGGAGGGAGACTTTCTTCTCTAAGGATTCCATTTGTCCCAACAGCATCAGGCAGAAACGAACTGTGTCTGAAGTGGATTTGGGCACAGCGGTCCCTGAAGGCTAGAAACCCGTCCAGTGGTAAGTATGTTCTGGCCAGGGTTGGGCCCAGAACTGCTCCATTAAACTCTATAGTCCGTGTAGGTGTTAAGGTGGTCTTCCCTAGATTTACTTGAAGCCCCAAGGCCTGGCTCCGGTCTAGTAAGGTGGTCACTGCTGTGCATATTTCTTGGTGGGAGCCAGGCATATTCTCTGCGGGAGAGCTGGCTGGAATCTGTGTCAGAATCGACAGTGGAGGCTTAGGCGTGTGGTGTGATACTTCCGGCATAGAGGACCTTACTATCTTTGTGCCACTCAGGACTGTTTCAGAGCAACAGAAACTCCCGGTACCATCAGTGCTTGCTTGATCTCCCCATGAGCTCCATGTGAACCCTGTCCAGATTATAGAGTCTCACTTGAATCTGAGGGAAGAGGCAAAGCCGCTCACTTCTTTGAGGATTTGAGAGCAGACTTCCCTGCCCTCTTGTGCCTCTCCTTACTCTCACTGTGTATTCCGTTTACTGGAGTAGCACTATTCAGTGATTCAGGCCAATGAGTTGGGGAATGGGAGGGCCTTCATCTGAGCTCAGTCTCATGGCTAGCTCCATAAGGTGTTGGCAGAGCCGGAACTGCCAAGTCTCCCTGGTGTGAGGGGGAAACAAACAGCAAACCCCACACTTAGTCGCTAACCAGTAGAGGCAGGTGTCATGAGGGTCACTCACTTGGAAGACCCAGGGGTAGGCGAGGCATGGTTTGAAACCCGGAATCTTGGGCATAAGGTGCCAGAAAATCCCCCAAAATCCACAAACTGGATTTAAGCTAATTAACTATCTAAAAGTAAGAATGAAATAACTATTGACAATTATTTACAGGTAAACATCGAGTGAAGTAAGAGAATATGGACACAGGAGAACAGGAAAATCCGGTCCCAGAGCCCAAGTGGTAGAAGAGGAACTGAAGAGGCGGTCGGTCCACACCACCATTTATGCCCTTGGTTTGCTACACGAGGAGGCATAGCACGCAGCCGGGCGTGGACCAACCAACACTGCTATTGAAGAATTTCCGGTCCTGGGTGCCTGGAGCGCATATACACCCACAGCAAACACCCGTAGGGTGCAGGCACTCCAAGAACTAAAACACCCTAAAAAAAAAAAAAAAAAAAAAAATCGATTTCTGTTGCAACTGAGCTCTAATTTTTGGCTGAATTTGTGCCAAGCTTTTCAGCTGGCTTCTCTGGCCTCCTGTGGCACAGCAGCAACCCAGGCCCTGGCAGGCCCCTGGCTTGATCCCAGCATGACAAGCAATGAAGCCAAGAAACAGCCTAAAGGGAGAACTTGCTCCTCCTATATCATTTCCTGGTTAGGTTGATGGTTTTATGGCAAGCCCCTCCTGCACACATCTGCTCAGTCAGGTGTAAATTGGGATGGAGAGCAGAGCAGCTGAAGCAGCAGTCCCACGGTAGTTACTTCCTTCAAGGCACAAGTCACTAGCCTGAGCCTGCCTCATCAGCCAGTGCTGGCGACTGTGGCTCCAGCAGTGGATCCTTCTTTGTCTCCTGATGAAAAGCTATGAAGGACAAAGATCCAGCGGATCAGTGAGGCGGTGGTGCTGAGCCACATACCATTTACGGGGCTGGTCCTTCAAGCATTCCTCCGGCTTCTTTGGCAGCTCTGCTTCAATGAGGCTGTAGCTAGCCCTTTCCCTGGCTA
The DNA here is from genome assembly GCA_003942145.1 of Platysternon megacephalum. Taxonomy (NCBI): domain Eukaryota; kingdom Metazoa; phylum Chordata; order Testudines; family Platysternidae; genus Platysternon; species Platysternon megacephalum. Next base: position 2,807,010 of record QXTE01000177.1, read on the forward strand.
CCTTAGCATGGGATAGCACAAACTCCTTTTATTATGTAATTTCACCACTAATACTCTCAACCAGTACTGCAAGGCCTTTCTCCTCAGCACAGCCAGCAAGAACAAGAGTGTGTAACATTTCCAGGCCAAACCATTTTGGATATACGAGTCCCCCCCAAATTAGAAAAGCTTTCCAGTGAAGCCAGGTACATTTCACAATACCATCACTTTAAAACTCCTTGTCCAATTGTCACCAACCTTCCCAGAAAAACATCGTGAGATAAGAAGCAGCATGCAGAGGTTTAAGGAAGATTGGTTTCTCTCAGGGAAAGCTGGGGATGGAAGCAGTTTGAAAGTCTGGCTGATAATGGGAAGTTGGCAAGTTAGGGTCAGCCTTATGTTTTGTAGCTAAGGTTGTAAATAGGTATAAGTAGCTACTGTCACTCTAGAATACAAATCCTGAAAGGTAACAACACGGTAAGATATTTAGTGTGCTTGTCTTAACTCAATAACTTAAAGAATCCCAAAGGTCTGGTCCTGCAGTCCTTACATAGTAAAGACTTCCTTAACCTGCAGTCCTGACTGGAGTTCAGTGGGTGGACGACGTAGGGCTGCTCTGCATTAATGTATGATGTCTATATATGCTACATGTTTGTCTGACTGCTGTAAGGGATGTTATTGGCTAACTACATGGAGCTAAGTCAAAAGGGGCTGTTAAGAAAAACAGGAAACAAAACTGTGATTAGCAATAAGATACCTTCATGGGTTGTACAGAAAACAATTGCTAGGCTATTAATTGGAAGGGCCTACCTGCCATGGCTTCAAAGTTTAAAGACTTAGGCCTGGTCTACACTAGAAAATTAGGTCTGTTTAATTATGTGGGTCAGGGGTGTGAAAAATCTACATCCCCTAAGCAGCATAGTTAAGCAGACCTAAGGTCCCATGTAGACAGTGCTACTCTTATGGTATATCTTCACTTAAACCACTACAGCAGCACAGTTGCAGCACTTCAGTGTAGACACTACCTATGCTGACAGGAGGGGTTCTCCTGCCAGTGTGGTTAATTCACCTCCCTGAGAGGTGGTAGTTAGGCTGATGGAAAAATTCTTCAGTCAACCTAACGTTGTCTACATTGGGGGTTAGGTTGGAATAGCTGTGTCTCACAGGGGTGTGGGTTTTTCACATGCCGATATAAGTTCCCAGTGTAGACCAGCCCTTATTCTGCCAGGGTTGAAGGTCCTAACATCCAAAAGACCCTGAATAGCTAAAAAGTTCTTGTCAGGTGAGGAAGGAAGGGAGGAGGCACAGTTGTCAGTGGAACAGGCTCAAACAAACAGACATCTTGAAGAAGCTGAGCTACCTGGCTAACATCAGGGGGATGGTAAGCTCTAGGTAGATATGCCTACATATAAACACTTGTGTTTTTCTTAAATCTTTGTTCTCTTACATCATGCAGTGGTCCTACTGCTAATAAACAATATCTTGTTTAGGAAGGGCTGCATGCTCACTGTCTGTATCACTGGTCACTGCTCCCCACCTAAACTGGGCTTGTTGAAGTTATCACAGTTAGTACAAAAGGGGTCTGTAACCCAGAGACTGGTTTACAAGAGGAAGAATTGCAGGACTTCACCTCAGGGAGGTGAAAGCTTAGGGCTTGTCATCTAGGAAGGTGCATTTGGAGAGATCCAGAGAGCAGACAGCAGAGCAGCTCGCCCTGTAATCATGACAAAGGTCCCATATCATTTTAAACCATATCCTCTGCAGACAGAAAGGACAACAGAGAGGTTCCAGAAGTCTGTCACTGCGTGGATCAGTGCAACATACTGAAAAAAGGCAGGATATTTTGTGCTGCAGGCTTCTGTCGACTAAATGTTATTCCTCTATTGTTTCACAATGTAGTTATCAGTTTGGGTTGGGGGGGGGGGGGGGAAGAGGGCCTTAATTTTTAAGAGATCTATCCTTTCATTTGGCCGAGTTTCTGAATACATTTCACAAGTTCACACACAGAAGTAGCCTGTGATGCTAGTTTAGTCTGTTAAAAGGAATGTCTAAAAAAATCCTGATTTATTCATCTGAAAGTCATTCTGTTGTTTTTCATACCTCCCAAAAGCTTGGAAAAAAGTTCCCTCGCTCCCCTTTTACATGGTCTGTTTTCATTTGGCTAACAGGGATTTTCTCCTGCAGTTTTGAGGGGAGCTCAAGTAAACAAATGGCTCTTTTGTTTAAGAACTTCTCTAGCCACTTTGTCTTGACAAAACATCTTTATGTTTCTGCACCAATATCATTGACTGATGCCAGCAGAGCTGAGGTAAGACAGTGTGTGAACGAGACAAAAGTTAACTGCTGCTGCAGAGCCAGTAGAGGGAGCACAAGGTTGGTTGACCAGCAGCTGTTTTTCAACACAAAACTTTCCCCTCAGATTGGAATGGTTAAAAAAGTAGGTCAGGAAAGCCTGAATGATCCTCAAATTGGGCTCCACTACATAGCAGTGTCAAAAGCCCAAACACAAGAACCCCTTCCTTTGCTGCAGTAAATGTCTACACTACAGTGACACAGCTGCAGTGCTGCATCTGTGCCACTGTAGCATTTCCAGTGTAGACATACCCTGAGAAAGAGCTGAAGTCAAAGCATCACAGCACCCAAAAAACAACCATTATTCCTCCAGACAGCATGAACCTGCACAAAACAAACAGGGGCCCGTGAAGGATCATCTCCAATCATGCAGACCTTGGCTCGTAGGATCTCTTTTTGTGCTGGTTGCCCGGTTCTACGTACCAATCAAGAGGGACTTAAGTCTTGCTATTACTTTGGATCTAGCCTTTGCCACTTTCCCCTTTATGATCTTTTTACAAAGCGCATCTAGTATTGGACCCTAGTACTCTCAGCATCCAGGGTTAAGCAGCCATACCAGCAGAGAGGAGGACTGGTTGGGTTACATGCCTTGATACTAAACTACAAGCATAAGCTAGAGAGAAAATTCCCTTTCTTGGTATAGAATCTGCTAACATCCTCCAGCCACTCTAGTTTCAGACAGCCATTCTCCACCACCCACCTCTTCCCCCACAGTGCAGGCAGGCAGACGCATCTTTCTCTCCACCCCAACCTTGCTGGCACTGAAAATCCCATTTCCTAGAAGACTGAAAACCTTACCTTTCATCTTTAAATCAGCGTTCTCACCAGCCAACAGCTCTTACGTGGTGTTTGGTTGCTGGGAAGTTGAAATGTTATCCATTTGTGAAAAAATGGACTCTTGTCACAGTAACATATGTTAGTACTTTCTTTACGGTTTGTGGTGCCCAGCAAGACACTTGCGGATCTAGCTTTCACTTCTGGACATATATCATCTCGCTGGTCTGACTGCAGTTACAGGGCCACATTCTCAGCTAGTGAAAGTCACCAGAGCCCCACTGAAGTCAATGGAACTTCACTGATTTACACCAGCTGAGGTTCTGGTTTGCAGACTTGAAGAGTTTTAATGTCAAAGTCAGATCTGCTGCCAAGTTGCTGAGCAATTTACTACCAGTATTTTAGAGATTTATCTACTTTTCACTAAGAAAAAGCGAATCCTGCTTTTTGCTTGTATTAGAGTTCCCAATGTCAGAACCTGGTTTTTATCATCTCCTGCAATCATCTCCCTACTAACTCCACCCCCAGCACATACCAAGGGAGCCCTTGGAGTCTCATTAGACTGTGTCTGAGCCACAGAATTCAGATCTCATCTGAAATTCTACTAATTCAGGGGTGTTTGGAGCAGAGCTGTTACTTGGCTCGGGCCAATGTCTTCCATGAAGTGACTTTATATGGTAACTGGCCTGAGCAGGCTTCATAATGATCTTCCCACAGAGTATAATCCCATGCCCACAAAAGTCACCAGCTACCTAGATACAGAGCAACAGGCTCACTCACTCTGAGGTTAGGGTGCCAAGTGGTTTCTTCAAACCTCACCACCAGGCCATGAACAATAGCTCGAGGATGTGAAAAAAACCTGCACTACCCCACACTCAAACCTGCCTCTAGAGGGAGAGTACCTCAGATCTGTAATGCTCCCTGCTGTCACAGCCTAGGAAGTCTTAAAAAGATGGGGTTCCCATCCCCTCTCAAATAAAAAGTTTCACTCTCAAAGAAGGTTTGGAGCTAACTACCCCTTCCAGTTCTGCAAGGAAAAGGATTTTTAAGCTTCTGATGTCAGAGTTTGAATTAAGCCTTGGCAAGTGCAGCTTGAAATCACCACTGGGAAGTTATTTCCCTTCTTAGAGAAAGCACAATGTCTAGACAATCCCTAGAGAGATGAATATTCCTCTATTGTTGGACAGCAAACATCAAGGTGGTAATTTACTACTCATACAACAAGGCACAAAGCAGACAGATTTTTTTGATGTAACAGAGGACTGTGAATAATCCAGAGTGTACAAAGTAGCATTTCATAAAGCTCCTTTAATGTACAAAAAAAATAAGATGCCTAGTCTGGGTAGCAAGCTTCTGTAACTTCCCATTTGAAGTGACAGCTACACTACAGCAGGAGATATGAAATGCCTTTTCTAGTGGATCCACAATGCTACAGACAGACTACATCCATGCACCAGGAAATGAGACCATACTGCTTCCACCTTTACAGACTTCAAAATAATTTGTGGACTCTTACTCCATATCCACTTATTGTTCATTCCCTCTGCTCCTCCCATCTCAACCACTTTACACTCCCTCTCAACAATTTCTAGTTTTTGGTCATTTGTGTAGTACCCTAGTTTACATGAGCAAAAGGCATACCATAATGGGAATGATTCCTGGAAGAAAATGTGTTAAAGAGAGGAATTGAAGGATGACAAAAACAGGGGCTTGGTAGATGAGAAGAGGGAGACTGATCACCATGTAAGGGGCAGCCCATGTGAAGGTACAAAGCAGAGAGAGTGGGAGAAGGAGATGAGGACATGGCTTGGAGGAGGGGAGGGGAGAGGAGAAGTGATGGCCAAGCACCACTCACTTATGCTGTGCCAGCTATGCAGAATTTTTCTTGCTCCCCTTCCATCTGAGCAATTGTCCCTTTAAGTCTCCCTAACTCCTCACCTCACTCAAGTTTATGTCCCACTCCTCTAAAGCATCCATTTTCTAAGGTAACTTGAAAGATTCTGTGCTATGACAAAGAAAACAAGTAGTGTCCAATGGAAACCAGCACCCTTTTCCCATTGGAATAGTTTTCTGTAAGTCTAACAAAGATGCAAGTCATGCAACTCATCTGGAAAAAAAAAAAAAAAGCTACAACACCTTACTCCTGACAGCAATGAAGAACAGTGAATGGATGTGGACCTACTAAATTACTGGACATCAGTGTGTCATGCATACTGAGAACAGCTTTATCTACACCAACCTGCGAATCCTTGTTACCTTATTTTCTATAGGCAAGAGCAAGCAAGCTCATTTCATGCTCGGTTACAGATTTAATCCTGCAAGATCAATACAGGTTTGCAAAAACTTCTTCTAGCCTAAGCTTGTTTAAATATAATTAAGTCAAAATATCTTACTGCAAAGATACAGTGGAAGATATTTCAGTAGACCGACACTCACTTGGCCTAAAACATGTCTGTTCAAGTTTGGAAACAAGATACAACCCAGTCGAAGAGACAAAACAAAACCCTGCCATGTAATCTAAAAAATAAAGTGCATGCCTTGTTAATAGTTAGAGGAGTACTAACCAGCTATTTTACCCCTCCCTCCATCACCTTCATAGCCAAAGGCTGAAGCACGTCACTCTATAAATTAAGAGGCTTTCATATTTGGTCACATGGATGTAACAGGTGAGTTTAACGATAACCCAAGATTCACACAAGGCCTGCACACAACAGTTAGCACAACTAGAACGACCAAACCCATGCAATTCAGGGGTACCCGAGAGGAGCTATATTTCTCTACAAGCACAGATCCTACTGTTTATTTGATGCAGAATTACTCCAGCCCCACATGAGCAGCACAGACAATCTCAATTGGTTATATTTCCGACACAGAATGGAGGCTTGTAAAATATTTCACACCTTCCAAAGAGAGAGAGACTGCCCCCCACCTGCTTGGGTGCAGAGGCCCTGAACCAGTGGAACTACACCTCTACCTCGATATAACGCTGTCCTCGGGAGCCAAAAAATCTACCGCGTTATAGGTGAAACCGCGTTATATCGAACTTGCTTTGATCCACCGGAGTGCGCAACCCCGCCCCTCCGGAGCACTGCTTTACCGCGTTATATCTGAATTCGTGTTATATCGGGTCGTGTTATATCGAGGTAGAGGTGTAGTATGTTTCTGCTGTGGAATATCCCTTGTATGTAGGGGCTCTGGTCTACCAGCACTTCTTGCAACACAATGACCAGGGAGCTTTGGGGGCAGGGCTGGTGGATCTGCAGTTAGCCAGATCAATGGACCATTTGCCCCTTGCAGAGACAGGGAGCACACTGGCCACCAGGGCTATTGCACTGCTAGGCTCCAGTAGCTACAGCAGAGCGGTCCTGCTTCCCTTGTCCCCAGAAACCAGTCCAGCTGACTGGGTGGAACATAGGACTGATGGGGTTTTTTTTGTTTTTTTGGGGTGGGGATGGGGGCTGGGGGGAGTGTCAAAACTGTTTGACAGAAGATTAGGCTTTTGATTAAAAGCACTTTTTTGAGTGAGGTGTCTGCTATCAGCCAAAAACTTCTATGGAAAAAAAATTTGGACCAGCTCAAGCAGTAGGCTAGTCAGACATGTCTTTTTCGGACAATGGAAAATTAACCTATGAACTCCAAAGTACACGTTTTAAAAGCTGATTTAGTGTCCTTGATATGTGCTTGACTGACATGCTCGCAACTGGTCCACAGGACAAGGAAGCACAGGCAGCGCAGCACAAGCCTTCCCCAGGATGACTCTCCCATACATTGAAGAACAACTCCTAGAGGTGAGATGTGAGCCACCAGACTGTTCACTTTTTGGCCTCTTACTGCGACAGCCAGTAAGAATGGTAGGTTTTGAGATAGGGACGTCTGTGTCTGCTAGAGACACCGGAAGGTGATCCAGCAAAGGGTTCTAGAATCTCAGCTCCATGATTCAAGCTACACGGAAGCCAAAAGCTCACCGCAATAGACTAAGAACTGGGGTACACATGTTTGGCCTATTTGGGTGTATGAAAGGGATGTTCTTCACAAAAGGGCAGTTGAGAGGTGAAATTATCAGGAATTCTCAGCCAGTTAGTTATCAAGAGAGCCAAAAATGGTGACGATAGTAGATTTAATCTCGATCCTCTATTTTCACGGAAGCAAGCTGAGCAAAATAAAAGCATTTATATGCTTGTTTATGTTGATCAGTTCTTGGAAAATGGGCCTTTAATATCTGTTTTTCCTCCCCTTTGCTTGCCTGATGTTCTCTGGCATGTTGTTGGGCATGTCTACACTTACCGGTAGATCGGCACTGCTGCAATCAATGCAGCGAGTGTCGATTTAGCGCAGGGGTAGGCAACCTATGGCACGCGTGCCGAAGGCGGCACACAAGCTGATTTTCAGTGGCACTCACACTGCCCGGGTCCTGGCCACTTGTCCAGGGGGCTCTGCATTTTAATTTAATTTTAAATGAAGCTTCTTAAACATTTTAAAAATCTTATTTACTTGACATACAACAATAGTTTAGTTATATATTATAGACTTATAGAAAGAGACCTTCTAAAAACATTTAAATGTATTCCTGGCACGCAAAACCTTAAATTAGAGTGAATAAATGAAGACTTGGCACACCACTTCTGAAAGGTTGCCGACCCCTGATTTAGCGGGTCTGGTGAAGACACACTAAATCGATGGGAGAGCACTCTCCCATCAATTTGTGTACTCTACCTCCCTGAGAAGCATAAGGGAAATCGATGACACAGCGCAGCATAGCCACCACGGTAAGTGTCTCTAATTACGTCGACTTCAGTAACATTGTTCACGTAACTGAAGTTGCGTAACTTAGATCGATTTATCGCGGTAGCGTAGACCAACCCTTAGAAGAGATAATGGAGAACTCCAAAATACTGCTTCAGAGGTTTCCAGTTATGCTTGGTCAGCATTACCTCCCTCCTCACCACCAGCCAGTCACCTTCAATGGAGCTGTTTGCTGTACAAGCAACATCTGTCTAAGGTTTAGAGTTCATGCTTGCAACTGTCACACTCTCTCCAATTAGAGAGCTTCATCTGCTCGTTTTTATTTGCCAGAGATGCTCAATGCTGATATTCTTGTGAGACTGCAGGGACGGGGGACTACGGAGCTGCACAGCAGGGCCTCATCTCTCTTCACTCACCTACCAGGACCAGCTTCTTGTTTGGGGATGGGGATTCTCATGAATCTCTGCCATTAGCCTCATCTGGACTCCAAATGGCTGCAATACTTCTGCAGCAAGGCCTGAATTTGTGCTCTCAATCCCCACCCCTCTTGACTCCCTTTCAGATAAACGCCATAAGACATACCCACATAATAGTTACTGTTAATATTTTACCCAACACTTGACTGAACCAGGATGACCAGTATCAAAGGCATTGTTCTAATTGCACCTTCAACATTGATGCATTTAGGGGAGGGGAGCAGAAGAGCAGTATGACCACACATACAGGGAGCAGCCACAGTCTNCGGGTCTGGTGAAGACACACTAAATCGATGGGAGAGCACTCTCCCATCAATTTGTGTACTCTACCTCCCTGAGAAGCATAAGGGAAATCGATGACACAGCGCAGCATAGCCACCACGGTAAGTGTCTCTAATTACGTCGACTTCAGTAACATTGTTCACGTAACTGAAGTTGCGTAACTTAGATCGATTTATCGCGGTAGCGTAGACCAACCCTTAGAAGAGATAATGGAGAACTCCAAAATACTGCTTCAGAGGTTTCCAGTTATGCTTGGTCAGCATTACCTCCCTCCTCACCACCAGCCAGTCACCTTCAATGGAGCTGTTTGCTGTACAAGCAACATCTGTCTAAGGTTTAGAGTTCATGCTTGCAACTGTCACACTCTCTCCAATTAGAGAGCTTCATCTGCTCGTTTTTATTTGCCAGAGATGCTCAATGCTGATATTCTTGTGAGACTGCAGGGACGGGGGACTACGGAGCTGCACAGCAGGGCCTCATCTCTCTTCACTCACCTACCAGGACCAGCTTCTTGTTTGGGGATGGGGATTCTCATGAATCTCTGCCATTAGCCTCATCTGGACTCCAAATGGCTGCAATACTTCTGCAGCAAGGCCTGAATTTGTGCTCTCAATCCCCACCCCTCTTGACTCCCTTTCAGATAAACGCCATAAGACATACCCACATAATAGTTACTGTTAATATTTTACCCAACACTTGACTGAACCAGGATGACCAGTATCAAAGGCATTGTTCTAATTGCACCTTCAACATTGATGCATTTAGGGGAGGGGAGCAGAAGAGCAGTATGACCACACATACAGGGAGCAGCCACAGTCTGACTAACAGCATTGGCGGAGCACAAGAAAGCCAACAGTAATAGTCCGGGGTGAAAGTAGGCCGGTGCAGCGTACCAGTAGCCCTTTTGCACCGCCAGCCGCCGCCCGGGGCAGGGGGGGGAAGCGCAAAAGGGGCAGCTGCCCCGAGGCCGGCGATTTAAAAGGGCCCGGGGCTCCCACTACCACAGCAGCGGCTGGAGCCACAGGCCCTTTTAAATCGCCACCGGAGCCCCTGGTGGCGTGGGCTAAGCAGTGTGGATGGGCTGGCTGGGGGAGGCTGACTCCCCCAGCCCCACCCCTTCCGTCCGAATCCGGGCCCCCGTAGTGGTAAGTGTTTAATATTACTTTCACCCCTGGTAATAGTTACCACAAAAGGAAGTATCTCTCTGGGTGGGGCCATGCTTGAGTGAGAAACCAATGGCTGCAACAGTGCAGCAAGTCCACTGCCCAGCTTGCTCACACAGCATTTCTGCCACTCTGAGCCCGATCCTTAGCCAGTGTAAGTCAACGTGGTTCCAGTGAAGTCAATGGAGCTGCACTAATGCACACTGCTGAGAATCTGGCCCTTCAAGAAGTCTTAGTCATTTTCAACCTGTAGGTCTAGTCAATCCCTTAACCCGAACTAAACCGCTTGGACATTTTATAAGTGAAACAAAGAAGCTAAAACTTTAATCAAATTCCCTTCGCAGATAAGAAAATGGATTAATTTAAAAGATGTAAAGCATTTATCTCTTTAGCTGGTAGGCAGGGATAAGAAATAAAGCTATAAAAACAGTTTCAAAATAAGAGATCTAGAAAGGGTAGAGAGATTTCAGTGTCAGAAGACCTGTATGGAGAACTAAAGCAGAAGATTAAAACCATACACCAACACCAACTACTTTCCTAACCTGGATGTCACCAGGCCTGTAGAAACAGAAGGGTAGAAGAGATCAGGGGCAGGGCCGGCGCAACCCATTAGGCGACCTAGGTGGTCGCCTAGGGCACTAACATTTGGGGGGCACCGGCGCCCTGGTCGTCGTCGGTATTTTGGGGGCGGGACCTTCCACCGCCTCTGTCGGGGGCGGCATTTTGGGGGCGGGACCTTCCGCCGCCTAGGGCGGCGAAAAAGCTGGCGGCGCTCCTGATCAGAGGACAAATTCAGCAGTTATGTAAGCGCTGGTGTAAGGTAGAGGAAACACTGCTCTTAGCCTGAGAGTGTATGTCTACACTACCGTGGTAAGTCGACCTACGCTACGCAACTCCTGCGACGTGAATAACGTAGTTGGAGTCGATGTACCTTAGGTCGAGTTACCGCGGGGTCTACACTGCAGGGGGTTGACAGGAGAAACTCTCCTGTCCACTTACCTGACTCTTCTCGTCGGGGGTAGAGTACAGGGGTCAACTGGAGAGCGATCTGCTGTCGATTTGGTGGGTCTTTACTAGACCCGCTAAATCGACCGCTGGTGGATCGATCTCAAAGCGTCGATCCCGGCTGTAGTGTAGACACAGCCTTAGTTATTTCTTTTTTGTACATCCTGCCTTCTGCCCCCTTGATGTGTATGCTACACCTTTTGCACAGACCCTGGATGCCAATCCAATGCAAGTTTTACCTCTTTACTGCTTACACCTGTTTTCTGACTGACTCACATCTTCTTTCAAGCCATTATTTATATTAGTCCAGAGACTTCCATGGGAGTTGCACCCACTGACAGAGATAAGAAAGTAGCCCTTTAAGTTTTGGTGACATCACAGACCTTATGAGATTGCTGCGCATAGAAAAACACAAAAAACAAAACAAAAAAATGATTCTACCCAGCACCCTAAGGCAAAGAGAAACCAACAGGGGAAACCATGTGATAGCTTTCCACTTCCTTGCCACTTGGTGGACTTTTTATTAACAGGATGTTCTATGTAAACTAAAACTGGGGCTGGAGAGTCTGGGACTAGCAAGTGGCAATAGAACATGCCTTGTTGTACTGGGCTTGGTTAATCCTCAACAAGTTCTCCAGCCTGGAAGACTCCACCTTCCACTAACCAAGAACTTGGAAGTAACATTAAAGGATGGAGAATTTTTTAGCCTGCAAAGCTCTTCCACCTTCCCAGCCTACAAAGTTTTCTGAACTCTTGCCTTTCCATCTGCTGGGAAAGAGGAAAGTTACACTCTGGTTTCTGCATGGAAAGTCCTGGGTATGAAGGAGCATTGCAGCCCAGATCAGCAGCACAAAAACAACAGCAAAACTACTTGCTTGATCTCAGCTTGCACCTACTGGTGAAGCACAAGTAGTTGCAGTGGATGGGGAGGGAGGTGTGCTACCACAAAACTAACTGAAATAGAGAAATGAACAGTTGGGGCCAGGTTTTTTTTTTTTTTTTTTTTAAAGAGAGACTCATTAGTAGGAGACTACTAGACCTTGACCCCACTCCCCTTTCACTTCAAAAAACATTCTTTAATAAAGCCACCTTGCAAGCAATTTCAGAGGGATTGGGAGGAGGGCATACTTAATAACAGGACATGCCTGGCGGGACTTTGTTCTAGGCATGTGGGGGGTGGGGAGAATCAATAGGGAGTAAGTTTTCATTTAAAAACAAACAACCATAAAACCCCTTTTAGTTGTGGCTTTAATAAAACCTTATTCCTATTTATCCTGGAGAGAGGAAGGGAGGTGGTTGTTCTCCTTTTACCCATTTCTGAATCCATTTTATTGCTCCTACCACCATTGAATGGGGACTCTGCTGGTCTCTGAGCTGATTTTGTTCCCAAAGACTGGTGGGGAACCAAGAAGTGCACTGGGTGAGGAGGGGAAAACCCCTTAATTTCTAGCAGTGTTTCAGAGATCTTCAGAGATCAATCTTATCACAAAATTAAACTGAGAATGAGCAGAAACAGGTTTTTTGTCCCTCCCCCCCAATAGCATTCAGACTCTCCCTCCTCCTCCATTTTAATTTCTTATGTTCTAGCTTTAAGAGAAACAGTTACCACATGCCTGACCTTTAGGAAAGGAAAAAACCCACAAGCATTCTCCACCATGGTTTTTGATAGCAGATTTAAGAGAGAACAGCCGTCCCAATAACACTAAATCCTGGTTTTGCATGGAAGGTTCACATTAATCCTTCAGATGCTTAGCCTCTCCAGGCTGTACCAGGCATCAGATCTCCACACTTCTGCTTTTTGTCAATTACCTAAAGTCTATTGGGACCTTAAGCAGAGATAACAATACCATATTCACTATGTGGGATTCTTTAGGAGAATGTACTGCTTTTAATAGGCTCCAAACAGCAATTATCTAAAACTTGTATAAGATAGTTATACAATGCAACAGTCAGTGTTTCTGCCCTCACTATGTTCAGATCTTGGTATCAACATTTGTGTTTGCATTGTTCCAATGTGGATGGCAGTATTAGAGTGCACACAATTAAAAAATGAACCCGAGGAAGCATGCTGTTGAATCTGTAGCCCAAAAGTGTAGCAACAAACCACCACTACCTCTTCTATTGATGACCCAGACATCCAGAGAGAGTCTGGTTTTAAGAAACATTGAATGCCTTATCTTGAGAAAACCTGCCAGTGCAGAATTAATTGCAATTGCGTTATCTGCTAGTTTAGATTGAGAGTGCTGCACTGTGTTGCATTGAAGCATGCTGCCATATGATTGTATCAGACATTAGAGATGGAAAAGGTCCCCGAGGTCTGCTAGGCTACCCCTCTGCTAGACTGTCCAACAGCCATCCCCTTATATGCTGAACAGGAACCAGTGTGTACCTCATGAATGAGTTATGGAGCTAAATTAGGCCTATAAACTCCAAGCAGGCCATCAGGTACACAGATTCTAATGAGCAAGGCTGCATGTGTTTTTTGTGTGCATGGCTTTTCAGTAATAAGTTTGTGAGACTCGGTTTTAAAGTAAGCAAAAACCCGGTGTCCTCCTGGCCGGTCCACAACAGAGCAAAATTCCGTGACATTTTACGAGTTTGGCTCTATAATATATGTCCAGTGAACTGTGTGTTTTTAAAATGTTTTTTAAAACTATAATTAAATAAAATTGTTTTAAACTTTTATTACCTGAGTCTGAATTTCCATTGGCCACTAACATAGTAAAAAAAAAGCATCCCACCAATTTTACAAGAAGTGTATATCTTGTATTTTACACCACACCATCATGGCAAAGAACTTCACCGCTAACACCCAAGCCTTATTAACCCTTTCATCCAGCCTGCCGCAACACGCATCTGCACCCAAGGCCCCGGCAACACTTGGTCCCTGAGTTGAAAAGACATTTGTAGAGCATGGTGAGCTCCAGAACTTTTCATCCCCTACCCACAAACGAACAGGCATCTCAGGCCAGATCCCACTGGCTCACAGATAAGGATTTATTTGTGGGTGAGAGGGAGATATACATTTGTTTCTTTACAAGTGGGGTGGCAGTGTAAAAGGGAAATGATGTACAGCCACCACAGATGACCACAAGGATGTAAACACCAAAGCAATTTAAATGTGAGTACCCCATAGAGCAGTGGTTCTCAACCTGCGGCCCAATCAGCACACAACTGCAGCCCATGCGACATCCTCAAGGCCATACAGGTAGTATTGGATGCACCCCATAATGGTAAATAGGTTGAGAACCACTGCCATAGAGTGACATACTGATGCTGAAGCGCTCCCCTGCTTAACCAAAAAAGACTAAACAATCAGTCAAGAGAGTCTGCTATGCATTTCTAAGGCCTTATGATCACTGATTTTGTTACACACACCTACGAGTTGAACTGCAGCTTCCAATATAGTCAAACTCCAGCACCATTCCCAAGTTAAAGAAATTGGACTGGACACCTAATATCTAAAACCAAGAACTTTCAAGACAATCCCGCATTTCCATGCTGCAACATGGCACGTTTGAGTGGAATCTAGTTTATGTCTCTATTCAGGGAGATTTCCTTTCCCAGAACAGACCAATGTCCTGTTTCCCATTTGGAGATAAAGGCAGCAAAATTAAGTCTTCTGAACTTAACTTGATCCAGCATTGCTGGCATCCAAGCGCTGGTTAAAAGAGTTGGATGCAACGGGTTTCAATTGCATCTGTGTTAGGTCTCAGGAAATGGATGGCAGAAGTTTTATTATAACTAGAGGGAGAATATTTTTCTTTAATAATCCACATACTGAAAGTACTCGATTTGCTGGAGACAAACCTCAGTCATGTTGCTTTATCAAAGGATGAAATCATCTCCGCTTGACAACCAGTCATGGCCCCCAAAAGAAAGTAAGGAGCTCTCCCTCCTCCCACTCAATTAATTCCATAGCAAACACTTGCTCTCCTACTGAATCAGATCACAGCAGAACCAACAAGTAGTTGCCAAAATTACTGCAGGAGGCAAAACCCAAAGAAAACAAGAACTCAAAGATGCTGAATTTACACTTGGTTTCCTTACGCAAGTGCCCTACAGCAGGCTAAGCTGCTGATCCAGGCAACCTTATCAGTTGCCACTGAGGCCAAAGCGTTTGAGAGCTGACACACACCAGTACAAGAACTTCAAACAGGAGGGTTTAAGTTACCCAACAGCCACTAATGTATCATTCTCTCATGCTTTCAAGTTTAGTGTGCACATGTGTGGGTGAGGGGAGCTGGAATGTAGAGGTAAATGGATTGCCGGTAACATTCAGAATTGCTGGCTTCACCGAGATTCAAAATATACTATGAAGGTGCTTAGCACTGTATAGGATAGAGAAAGACATGGCCCTGAACCTCATTAGACCTGACATTTTCAGACAAATAACACACTTTGTACACAAAGAGACCGTTTAAAAAAAAAAAAGTTGAGGTGTTTACACTTTTGCCAATGAAACAACCTTCTTGCTCAAACGAACGCTGGCACAGTTCAAACAAACCTATAATAACCCAAATGCTCTTGGAAGTGACAGGGCTCTCTAGTGACCCAAAAAACCTACACTGAACAAAGTAACAGTAAAAACGCAAACCAAAAATATTGATACCCAAGGAAGTCTGAGCAAATCTGTTGGGTAAAGGAAGATACTAAAAACCGAGGGGTGAAAACATTATGGACGTATACATGGTGACAAAATGGGCTGCACGCCACAGTTGTCAATGAGGACCTAATTTGCAGACAATGATGTTGCACAAGTAACATAGCATGAGCTCTGAGAAAATAACTCCGCTAGACTCAGAGCCCGGAGCTGGAATTTGCAGAGCTGGAAGTAACAATCTGCTTGTAGACGGAGGATCTCAATGCCATTCCCCACCCCTCAGAGTACAACAGCGGTGTAAACTCCACACATTTCTGACAAAAGATACAAGATGTGCCAGTGTGGAACAAGTTACTCATCGTGGGTAAATAAAGTGGAATCGAAGAGAACCCGATTGTCTGCCTGTGAGAACCATCACTCTGTTCTCCACCAGGAATGGATTTCTCAGGTGTCAACGAACAGAGCAGAGAGAAGAGTCAATGCAGCTAAAAACCTAACATGCTGCTCTCCAGTTAGCAAGTGGGATAAATTTAACTATGCAGCCAACATCAAGGAAATCTGTGCACATCACACACAGCAATTGGCATACTCCTCCCCACCTCTGCAAACGACGAACTCAAATTAACAAATCCTCATGACCAAACTGATGCTTAACCATTAGTGGATCAAGCCTCTCCAGCAGAATGCACTCCAGTGATCTGAAGTGTCAAGAAAGGCAACCAACTTTGTACAGTTATGGCCCCAATACTCCTCTGCCAATGCCCAGCATAGTCATTTACACCTGTGCAAAGTGAATGCAGAACACTACAAAGACCGAAACAGTATCATTTTACATAATCTCACATGCATTTTGTGCAAGTGTGTAACAACTACACAAGTTGCAAAGCAGTGGAGAATCAAGCCCCTAGTGTTTAAGATGGCACTAGCCAAACACCATTTTGCTAGTGATGAAAAATCAGTGTTGCCAACTCTCGTGAGTATATTGTGATTTTGTGTGTGTGTGTTTTTTTTAAAGCCTCAAATGTTGGTATCAACTGCATGAGAATATCCACTTTCATTTAAAAAAAAAAAAAAAAAGAAGATCTAGTCCTCATATTTGTGGAGAAAAGCCTAAAAAGGCAATCCAAGTGCACCCTAAAGATAAAGCACCAAGCAAAGTCAAAGATAAGAACCCTATCCGATTTGGGGGCATGACTCATGATATATGAACGCTTGGGATGAGGCAGTGTTGAAATCAGAGAAAACCATCTGGTTAAAATATCCTGTGCTGAGAGCATGATACACACTTATCCAACTCTCACAAATTAAGATTTATTTTTCCCCAGGCTCCCTGAACACTAGATTTACTGCATATCTTCGTCTTCCATAATATCTGCCTCAGCCACCCCAGATTTAAAAAAACAAAAAAACCCACAAACCCTTCCACTGGTTCTTAAATTTAAAAATAATTTCAATTCTAAATAAAAGATATTTAGTGAAACAAGTTACAACAGAAGCTACCTGAAAAGGTAGCTTACCATGGAGCGCCAACTCCACGGTGCCTCTTCAAATACATTTTCAATTGGGTATGATGAGATAAATACACCCTATTTTCCTCTTATGAAAGAGATCCCCCCCCAAGAGTCTCCTGTATGACTTTAAATGGAAGGCTGGTTTTTGTACTCTTATGACAACTTCAAGAAAGTCAGTCTCTCCCCCTATAAAGCAAAAGCACTATTCTCTTACCTTCAGGTCCTACAGAAAGTAGGATAGTTAACTAAACATCTGAAGGAAATTGCAAGACCGATGTATGAGAAACCTATTCAACCATGCTCAAAGGTTGAGATTGTGTCCAGCCCCTGCATGCATGTACACAAGGGCACAGTAACAAGTGAGGTGGGGCTCACCTGAGCACAGCGACTGCTCCTGCGTAGTGCTACCCCACGAGGTCAAGGGAAAGGCCCTGTTGACCCTATTCCCTCTTATTGTCCAGGAAAGCTAAGATGACAGAACAGAGAGCACACTGCAGCTTCTGAAAGGGTGAGGCATGAGGTGCAACACACCTCTCAGAGGTTTCAACACCTCAGAGCTCTGGCTGCAGCACCAGAACTTCTCGCTGCCCCAACTCAGAGCAGGACAAGCATCTAAGTAAATCAATAGGACCACCCCGGTGCTTAGTTAAAATGCTTTGCTGATCAGGGTCAGTACAAAAGTACAACTCAGGCCCTAATATTCCCTTTTCTTAAGAGAAAATTGCTATTTGATTAATTATAGGGAGTTTTAGCAGACATTTGTATCCCTTCCTCCCCATCCCCACTAATATGGCTTAGCTAAGAGTTCTGAAGTTTGTTTAAAAGTTTTAAGGAGTTAGTCAAAATACTTCAACCGTTTCCATTTCCAGCCTCAACCTTACCTAGAAGCTTGTACTCTTTTTCCAAACCTCTGCTCCTTCACCTGGCACAGGGGAGACTTCACTAAGAAGGGACAATGAGTGCCAGTTAAAGGAAGAACTCACTGCATTTCCCATTGCAGAGGGGCATTCTGAGAACAGATTAGATATAGCGGATTGAGAGAGGGACAGACACAATGTTTTTCCTTCTTAAGGGTGTCTCCTAAAATAAAAATACTGAGTGGCAGGATCTTTGTGCATGTAGCAATTTCAAGAAAATATAAAAAAAAAAAAGTTATTAGCCTGTGGATTGCAATTCAGAAATCCTACATTTTCGTGCCGAAACAATGCAGAATGGATTGTTATGCTGTATAATGTAATGTAATGGTGTAAAGAGAAACATTCAGCAAGAAGCAATCCCTTTCTCCTCCACCCTCTCTTTATTTAAGAGTTTTGTAGACACATTGGCATTTGACTTTCTCCCCCAAACATGCCCTACGAGTCAGTCTCCGATACAGACAGCCTGATAGGACAATGATTGATTCTGTTGAGACAGAAGATTATATACACAATGAGCAACGACCATGATAATTTGGTTCATATGCTATATAGTCAGATTGTTTGAATTACAGCTGCTGTGCACACAAATCTACCCGATTCTATTGAGGTTTATTTTTCCCTTATTGAAACTAACTTCTGCACATGCAGAGAGTTAAATTTCAGGAACATCTCTGTATTGTTTTATTGGGAATTTCATCTCTCATTTTGGTCTCCATGTTCATGAGTCATGATTAAGTACTGATGTTAGTCTACTGGAAACCACCAATTTCTTCCTATAGGATATGCATGGTATGTCATTGAGTATTACGTTAAGTTTTAAAGAGTTCTCCAGCACTGCAAGGCACATGCTTGTTAGCCAGAGTCTTTGCTGTATAAATAACTGTATTAACTATATAGTGGAAGAGTACAAGTGTGAATTTACAGTTTGCAACAAATGTGTATTATTGACAACCCCAAGTGTTCAAAAACAATCACACCTCCTTCCCTCCCCCCCAACTATTAGATGGCTTAAAAAAATCCTGAGATTTAAAAATAATTTGGGGTTCTATTTGCCTTTTGTGTTTTAAGACATTGAAGATTCTCTGTTCATGTTTTCAAGTTTTTCCTCTGCAACCATGAAGGCCAGAATTTTTATTTTTTTTTAAATGAAAAAGCTGAAATTCTTCCAACCACAGGATTTCACAAGTTGGGGCTTTAAACAAAAGACACCCACTATTGTGAGACTCAGAATCGTACTGCAAGTAGGTTATGCTTGACAATATATTTCCACTTTCTTGGGGAAACCTGCACTGTACCATTTGAATCTGCTGTTAGGATCAGCCAAAGCTCTGATGAATGGTGCATCTCCCTCCACCTTCACTTCCTACTTCTTTGCATTTCTTTCCTTGAAAGTCTCCCCCACCTGCATTACACTTCCACCCAACCACTCCCAAGCACTTAACTGGGACTAAATTAAGCTAAAAATTAAAGCCACCTAATTATGTATTAGGCCTAGAGAATGTGCTTGATACTACAAGACAAAATACAAGGGGTAACTGAAGAGCTTTACGATTTATTAAAACAAAGTATAGTTTAAGTGTAAAAGTATTTCTCCCACTTCAGAAGAGCACATTGAGTCCCTATGTTGGTTTAAACCCATCTTTCCCTAAAGTGGGGTGGTGATTGGGGGTGGAGGACTTGTAAAAGCAAGCAATGGTAGCAAAACTCATAGGAGGCACCAGCTGTAATTACTGAGATTGTTTGGGGTTCAAACATCCCAAGGCTACACCACCTGAGTGCCACAAACCCTCTCTTTGCCCAGTCATGCATGGTTTTAACCAACTGACTCGCTCCTTGTCAAGTCTGTCTCCTGCCTCTGTCCACATGAGGAAGTGGCAAAAACAGGGAAAAAAGGCTGCTAAACTTCTGAAAGTTTCTATTGATATGCCAAGCGCTGCACCAGCACACATCAGAAAAGGCCTGTCTGGGCCATCCCTCATGTGCTGGGGATTTGATTTGTTTCTGCTTAAGTGAAAAAAAGCCACAGCCATTTAAATATAGAAAAAGTCGAGTCACACAGTGTCTCAGGCAAATTCTGGCCACTTAAATCATCTCAGGGGAAGCTAACTGGAGAGCAGACTGAACTGGGTATATTTAGAGTGCTCATGAACATATCAAGTGGGATACAGTGATTTTATCCCCCCCCAGCCCCAACCAATGTAACTGATTGCATACATTCAAGAGCAACTCAAATTGTATTTGTTTTTATTAGAATCATACAAGACTGTAAAGAGAAGTCACTCACATGAAAAAATAAAGGCTAATTAGGTTCACAGATGGATACATATATCAACAATTGACATATCAACATATATCCCCAAAAAGCAAGTCCATAATAAAATTGAATTAAAGAGTGTCAGTCAGTCACTCCTGGCTCAAACTGAAGTAGGACACCATTCACAAGAGATGTATAAACATTCAGGCTGTGTCTATACTACAAATTACTTCGGTATAACTTATGTCACTCAGGGTTATTCACACCCAAGTGACGGAAGTTATACTGACCTAAGTGCCAGTGTGGACAGCGCTGTGTCGGCAGGAGAGCTTCTCCTGCCGACATAGCTACTGCCTCTTGCGGAGGTGGAGTTATGAAGCTGACAGGAGAGCTCTCTCCCATCGGCTTAGAGCGTCTTCACCAAAAGCACTATAGCGTAGACCAGGGGTCAGCAACCTTTCAGAAGTGGTGTGCCGAGTCTTCATTTATTCACTCTGATGTAAGGTTTCGCGTGCCGGTAATACATTTTAACGTTTTTAGAGGGTCTCTTTCTATAAGTCTATAATATATAACTAAACTATTGTTGTATGTCAAGTAAATAAGGTTTTCAAAATGTTTAAGAAGCTTCATTTAAAATTAAATTAAAATGCAGAGCCCCCCGGACTGGTGGCCAGGACCCGGCAGTGTGAGTGCCACTGAAAATCAGCTCCAGTGCCGCCTTCGGCACGAGTGCCATAGGTTGCCTACCCCTGGCGTAGACATAGCCTAAGTCTCATTGGAAGAGAAAGAACAAAATGGGGGGATTGTTCCTTACAGCAGGGGTTCCCAAACTGCGTGGTCCGCTGGTGCAACTGCATTCTGCAGTCAAGCCAGGGATGGAGATTGGGGGGCAGGGGGCATGTGGGGTGTTCTCCCCCCCGCCCACCCCCCCACTGCATCTTTCCACTCACCTCCCGACACTGGCCCCTCAGCACAGCTCCAGGGCACACAGCCCCATGCACTTGCCCTGCCTGACAGAGCCTATGCAGGGAAAGCAGATGGCGCTGTGCTCAAGGGCTGGAGTCAGCAGGGGGCTGAAAAGTGAATACGAGATCAGGTTGAGCCTCACTAACATATGTCCCCAGCTGGAAAAAACTTTGCATGTAGAAGCAGGCACTTCCATCCCATTAAGACGCCTCTTGGTCTGTAAGTTATTTTATATTTGTATTTACAATATTTGATTCTTTTCTAATTAGTCGAGTGTAGGGTTGGGTCTTTACTTACATAGGGTAAAATCGGTATTTCTGTGCTAAAAAAATTGAACACACAATATACTGTTCAAAGTTGGAGAATTTTTCTTTTAAAAATCAAACACCGCAATTTTTTTAAAATCAATTTTGTTAATGTTGTTGTGTTGCTTATTGTTCAGTTTTTACACAAAATTGTGTTTTCCCAGTTTGAACACCATGTTTTGCTCTCAACATTCTTTTTAAAGAGTAGTTTTACTAAAACTGTTTGGTTGCAAAGATCTTGAAGCATTTCTTTGAGTGCCTATTGCTAGGGATCTCTATCATTACAATTGTTTACATTAAAATGAAAAGGAAACATGTACATGCCTATTGCAGCTGCACAGGTGGGCCTCGGGGGAAAAACGTTTGGGAACCCCTGCCTTACAGCATACTAAAGTGCCTGAAAGCTTTTTTCCCTTCACCCATATACTTGCAGCTCATGCAATCTCTGTAGCTTCAGCAGGCACTGTGATCACAGCTGGGTTCCAGCCAATCAAGAGTGCAGAACAAGGCAAATTCAGCATTAAATGTGTTCATATTTTCCCTCTGAGACAAAGATTTAACCACCGTTCTGTCTCCTACACTGCATCTTCCAAGTTAAACTTCCTGTTACTGCTCTCAAGTTAAAACATCCCTAACCACTTCCATGGATGTTTATATGAGGAAAGGGTTCAGGGACTTTGGGGGGGGGGAGGGAGGGGAGAGACGAGAGGGGGAGAAGAGAGAAAGCACACTGCTGTAGACGTGTCCACTCTTCAGATTTGGCTTAGGTCCTCAGTGGCTTTCCTCCTGCGACTCAGTATACATTTACATGACACCAGTGTGGTTGCCAGAGAAAGGAGGACTGTAATTGAAACCACCAAAAATAACCATTGGCAAAGACACCAGTTATTTTGAACAGACCCCCTTCAGCAGCTCTCATGGTCGTGATTCAGCAGACACACTGCCAGCATTCCAAAATAAGGGTTCTTTTCTCTCTCTTTCCAAAGGAAATCTCAGAGCTGTACAGAACAACCTAGGAAAGGATCTCAGCACAGGGGCTTAACTGATTTACCACCACACTGCAGCCCAATGACAATAAAAATAACCAAACAATTCATTGTCTTACACTTTATCAGTTAAATCTTCATAAAGCCTCTCCCAGAGAACACTTTCCCCATGGTGAAAATAATCTCAGTTGTTATTCCTATGAGTTGCTGAGTCAGGCGAACAGCTTAATAGTTACAAAATGCTTGCTTAAGTCATGCAGTTATTATATGGGGTATGAGATATGCCACCTCCTTAGGTAACATGATTTAAAAGGTTCTTGATAAGATAAAACTTTTTTAAAAAAGTATTTTAAAGGTGATCTGTGAAAGAGGGAAGAATGTTCGTGATCATTTTTGCTTCTTTATAATACATAAAGGTAATTTGAAAGTCTCCCTCCTCCCCATAAAGAGGGTGCTGGTGGCTTTTGCCCATATATTTCTAGTGCAAAAACAGGGATATCAAGTTTCATCCTCTCTGCTTTGCTGGTGAAATCCTGGGAAGGCTGGAGAAGTAGAGTGGGATCTCTCTCTAAACTGAAGCAGAATGGGTGGTACGGTGCAGTCACAATTCTTTTGAAGACTTTGCTTCTCCGAAGTGTTTTTCGGGCACAGGAGCCAAAAAAGTGTTTAAAATGGCAGTTTTAAAAGCACTAGAATAAAATTTACTACCCCTCAATTGCTCAGGTTTAAGTCTTTTGACATTTGTGATGTCAGAATCAAACTAGTTCTTCAGTTGTTCATAGATTCCTCCAGCAAAGACAGGTTGTTGTTTTTTTGTTGCAGATGTCCTCAGGCCTTCTTTGCAGCATCAAACAAAAAAAGGGCACAAATAGCTTTCCCCCTTCATGTGCGCTGACCTCAAGCTATATACTAATAGTACGGGTTCTTTAAAGGGACTCTAAGTACTTGAATTTTTAAAAATCAGTTTTTCACATAATTTAGTTTTCAGATACCTCATCCTACAAATATTGTGCCTGGTGGGTTTTTGGTTTTTTTTAAATTAAGGTTTTTCTGCTCCTGTGCAATCTGTGTCAGAGTTTTTTTTGTTGGGCGTGGGAGCACCACCATTGAATCTGATTGGGCTAAACTTTTCCTTAGCCCCATTTGCTGCCTACTCGAGTTGCTGTTCTTGCTAGAGCTCTGGAAGAGCAAGCACATGAGGTTCCCCACAGCGATATCATGACAGCGATATCATTCATACTAGTACATAAACACAGGAAGCCAACTGGTCATCAAAGCAGCAGCGAAATCAAGTACATGCAAAATGCTGTCAAAATGCACCAAGAAACCCAAATGGAAAAACAGTTTATTCTTAGGGGTTACTTACAACAAAAGTTAAAAATTGTCAGATGGCAATATGATTTCCAAGATGATGTACCTTTAAACGATGTTCACACTAGACAATGAACCAGTGCAATACAATTTAGTGATTTTCCCTCCCCATTACACCAACAAATAAAATATACGGTGCATTATAAAGCAGCTTTGCAGAACTGTCAAAAAAGTGCATTGCCCACCCTTTACTGGTATGCTAAAGAGCTAGAAATTTAACTAGCATGTCATAAAAAGCTTACCTGCCTCAGGCAAATGAGAAAGTAGGATTTCGCAAGGCAGGTATAAAGTTTTTATAGGCATGGGTTTGAAATGACTACATTACTCATGAGTTGCTAGTGGCAGTGGTTCTGTGCTTCCAGACTGGTGAATGTAGCATGCATGAAATGGAGACTTTGTGATAGGTTGCTTCTTTTTTAAAAGAAATCAGCAGTTGTTTGAAGCAGCTCAGCAATTCAGAGTGTCAAAAGTTGTCCTCAGAGTAATGTTAGCAGGCAGATGAGGCGGCAAAAAGCTGCATGAGAAATGTAATTGTTCACATACATACCACCCCCACACATTGCGAAGTCCTGACCCCAAGCTCCCCCCTGGGATGGGGTGGGAAGAGAAAAAGAGGGCAGCAGGATTTGGATTCAGGAGATAGAATCTAGGCCCAACTCACATGCATCCACACACATTTCCATTCCTTCTTTTTCTTAGTGCTTATATCAGCAGCGACATGCTCTTGTAACAGCCAGTGATATCAACCACAGTCAACTCAATTATTCATTGACAGAATTCCTCACCTAACCTCCCTGTTGTCTTTGACACTGGAAACAGGGGTACACCTCAAAAAGCAGGTTCAACCAGGTGTCAGCCACAGTGCATGCCAATTCTCTGGGCATCTCATCAAATAGCTGCTCAAAGAACAGTTTCCCTGTAAGGCTACTAAATTGCTTTAAGCATCACACCATCCTTGCACAAATGTTCTTCATGATAGCAGGCTGCCAAACGCTAAATGGATATGTTTTTACTGAAAATAAGAAGTGATGCTTTTTATAAAGAGCTCGGCAGCAGAAAATAGCTACCAAACCTCACCTACGCAGTTCTGGAACGCCAGTCGCCATGGCATGTAGACATCAGTCTACAAAAAGCAGCAAGAGCAGAGTAAGAATGAGGCTGTAGAACAGGAGATTTTGCTGGTTTCTCAATTCTCTCTCTCTAGCCCTCAATCCTCTCTGCCTCTCCCATGGGGCATCCACCAAGCTCTGTTCATTCTCTTCTCTACCTCTCACTTCCTTATCACCCCTGAATTGTGCCAGCTCTCTTTCTGGACACAGAGACAGGTTGGCTCTAGAAGGAGCTATGCTGCTTTCACCGTCCAGAGGGGCTGCTTTCACCTAGGACTGACAGACTGAGCTCGTTTGGCACCTCAGCACACTCTGCTGGGATGACCACCTCGCTTGCTTTAGAAAGCAGTCTGCACACGGATGAGGGATGGAGGAGGGTTACTTATGGGAAAGGTGCTGAACCACCACCGCTGGAGATAAAGAGTTTCCTTATCCAAAGAGGAAGTACAGCACAGTCAGCATCCATGCACACATCCCCACACCACCCTGGCACCATGGCTCTGCCCTGACATGGAAGTGCCGTCTCCAAGGGGATATTTCAGCTTTCCTCACTGGATATTTGGGAACTGCCGCTCTACAACATGGGTAGAGTAGAGCCAGAGGACCAGTACAGAGGTAGAAGAACTGAATCTGCACCACACGCTACAACCACGGAACTGTCACATGAAGCAACATCTCTCTGGCAATCCCCCCCACCCCCCGCCCATTTCACCATGACACTTTACACACAAGTGGAGCTTAGCCAGCAAAACAACACTCCTTGCTTAATAGGTGATGCTGACAGCAGTTTCCCCCTTTCTCCGGCACACTGTACCTAAGCCAAGCTTTCCAGTTTGTTCCCCTTACCCACCCCATCTGGTCTCAAGCCACCACACCTTGAACTGCCAAGCTACTATCCTTGCACTGTCTATACTTGGGCTCCCACCTTGGCTACAGCTGGTGGTACAACAGTGGGAAGCTGGAAGGAAACTGCTACTTTAGTTAAGGCCTGAAAATTAGCGAGTCATCTCAAAAGCTTTCTGCTTGGCTTTCCAGCCCCGTTTAGTTCTGTGCACTGCTCCAACACAGAGGAAATCTTTCTGCTGACCTGGGGGACATGGAAAGCATTTCATGCCAACAACAGCATGTCGGTGCATTGAGAACCCCATCTGTTTCCTTTGAGCATGACTGTTAAACACACTATCCTCCACAGAACTCCGAGATTAGTAAAACATGTACAACATGCAATCTGCGCTCAACCTGCAGCCCAGCTGTTCTCTCTCCTCACATTAATGCTTCGTAGTGGACTCTCCTCATATTTAGGGCTCCAATCTTAAATATGTCACAAGAACAAAGTTTAGTAGCATTTTGGGGAAGTCAGTACATGAAAAGAAAGCTATTTCAGCTTGGTATCTCACACAGAGACAGACACACCCTCCAAGATAAAGGCAAACATTTGTGTTTCTTTTGATGCTAACAGAGTCAGCTCCAAATCATGGGAACTAGGTGGTGATTAACCCAGACTGATCATGCCAGTAGTGGTTTCTTGTTATCAGAGGAGGACATCCAACAATATAAAAGGGATTGAGGAAAGAAAACCCTGCTTAATCCTTTGCAAGAAGGAACAAGAAAGGGGACATCGTAAGGAGACTCCCGTCAGTGCCTTTCTTCTAGATCAGAGCATCACAGCCGTTTCACAGGTAGCTGTTACATCTATATATTTCTTCTAATGGAAGTATTTTATGGACCTCAGATTTCATATTATGATGGGAGTCACCAGGTGGTGCAGTTACAAATTCTTTTTGTCACATGAACACTGTTCAGCCTTTGAAGAAATACTGCATGGTTAGTTTTGTGATGTGGAGCTGCTTTGTGGTGGAGCTGTTGCAAGCAGCAGGAGGAGTTTGCTCTCAGCCTAAATCTCTAGAGCCAATTCTTGGTTTTGAGTTGTACCCTGGAAACTGGCCATTGGTGTTTGGGCTGAGATTGCACATAGACTATTGTTATCTTTCTGCAGTTTGTGACCTCCTCTGTTCAAGGACTGATGTATATAATGTAAAACAGACAAGATGCACTAAGAAAAAACCCAGACTCCCATATCAGGGATTTCTTCTCCAAAAAGAAACTGCCCCGCAAAGCTTGAAATCTGCTACCACTTAGAGAGGCAACAGTATAGTTATTCAAACTGCCCTATTGGGATTAATTTTAAAGGAGGGCCCAGATCCTGCAACTTCTTGATATCAGTACTGCTTGATATCAGTACTGCTTGATATCAGCGGAGAT
This sequence comes from Platysternon megacephalum, assembly GCA_003942145.1. Classification (NCBI taxonomy): domain Eukaryota; kingdom Metazoa; phylum Chordata; order Testudines; family Platysternidae; genus Platysternon; species Platysternon megacephalum. The sequence continues at coordinate 2,834,068 of QXTE01000177.1, forward strand.
CCACATGGGCACATGTTTGTTTTACAGTCATACAAATCCCTTGCTATCCATTGGACAAATCTGCAAGGAAAGCCATAAACCCTTTCTTCATAAGATCTGCATTTACAAGACTGCACATGTAGGAGCAGGTAGTGTCACAGCCCTCTCCTTAGGCATGAAAGGTAAAACACAACAAAGAACAAAACAGAGTTTATGGTACTTCCTACTTTTAAGGATTGCCTCTGCATTCAGAGTCAAAGGCAGAAGGGAACAAAAAACTGGAAACAGATTTCTTTAAGTTTCCTGTTTTTCCTATTTAGGACCAAGTGTGATGATAGATAAATTGAAGAGGTCACACAAAGCCAGCTGCCATACAGAATTATTAAGCTCATCAAAAACAAGAAAGAGTCAGACCAAGTGCCAGAGGCACATTTATTTATGCAAGAATAGATTAAGGGCAAAAAGAGACAATCCACTATTGTGACAAGTGTTACGGGAATGATCATTTCCAGTAATCACTGCAGATTCAGAGCCCGCTAGTACACATCAGCACAGGGTTTACACTGAGTATTAACTGTGTAGGGGGAACCTTTAGGACATGTCCTTTCAGGTCCAATGAGCTGAGCTGACAAAAGGAGACTTCATCTCGTTACCCACATGAAAAAAAGTCTCTCTCATGGAACTACTTAGCAGATGAAGAAGTGACCTTTCAACTATAGCATCATGGGATTCAAGTTCAGCATGACACTGGAAATGAAAGTCTGGCATTTCTGGTGAGCAGCTTAGGTCAATTAACTATTCACCGTAATGTGTTATCGGTTTAGTTTTTACAAGTAATGCCCACTCAGGAACAGTTCTTGTATTAGAGCTAAATACTCATATTCCACTTTGTATACACAGCACAGCGTTTCACCCATTACTTAAATGCATCCGCCTTTGCAGTGGTATGTAAAGTTAAACTAGGTTATGTAGGTTTCCCAGGGCCGGCCTTAGGGAAAACTGCACCCTGGGAGAACTTTTATTTTGGTGCCTTCCCCTTCCCATTACCTCTGGGCCCCGCTGCCTCCCCCAGTGTTTAAATTTGTATTGAAAGAGATGCCAGAGGCTAGAGCTCAGCCTGGCACAAATTAAGCACTGGCAGGGCGGCCTGATACTGGCGGGTGCTGGCTAGGCATCCAGCTCTGAAGGCAACGCCACCGCCAGCAGCAGCGCAGAAATAAGGGTGGTGCTGTCACAAGGGGGCTGCATCTTGCCAGAGCCCACGGCCCTCCTGCAGCCCTCTGGCCACTCCTGGCTCATGGGGGTGGGCATTTCAGATTTGGCAGGGAGGGAGGAAACTTTAACCATGATTCCAGGGACTACTTGGGCACCTGAAAACTCCAAGGTTTTTGCAGATAACTTAGGAATTAGCGGACAAGGGCAGTGTATCTAATTATTATATAAAGAAAGAAAAAATATATACAAACTCCAATTAAAGCCACGTTTAAAGTTTAGATGTAAATTTAGAACAATTAGGAGATAATACAGCAGAATATTCCCAATCCCAAGACTTGAGGCATCAGTTCTAGAGCTTTACACATTTGATACATTGTACACTGTCTTTAGTAGAGATAAATAAAAATAAATAAAATGTGCTTACTTTCTCTAACAGACACACTGTGTTACTACCATTATCTACTCTATTTTAGTCAATTGTTTTTCACTAAAAACAATTTTAACATATATGATTAAGGTTTTTTTTCTCTTTTATTAAGGGAATTAATTTTTCTAATTATTTTGGCATTTAAATTTACTGATCACAATCATGTCTGTGATTCACTAACATTTGACTCCATCATTGCTATTGGTATCATACTTGGAACTGCATTTATTTTCATGAAAATTTTAAGTTATTTTACAGATACAACTAAAAATACAATTTGAAAATAAGCGACCTTCATCTGCCCAGTGTCTAAAGTTATATGTTAGCTAAAGTTTTTAAACTGGCACTGCTAAGCTTAGTACAAGCTAAAGTTACAATCTAGAAGGATACTATTATTTTATTGTACCACAATAATGAATGACAAAGCACAATATGATAAAAGTAATAATGATAATTACTCCAGCCAGGACAGGTTGGGCATTTTAGAACTCACTACTCAAAGAATTAAATGTCAGCAGGAGAGAGAAATAAAATTACGAAATGCACAGACCAGTCAAAAACCGAAAATAACAGCACTTTGAAAGAATAAAATCAGAGAATATATGTGCATTGCAGGAAATACCAACAAGTAACAAACAAACAAACAACAGAAGTGCGTGAAAGAGACTGTGTGAGCTTAGGGAGTGAGGTGGGGGAGCGTATGAGCAGCCGCAGCCAGCAGCTCTGTCCCTCTCTTGGTAAGCCCTGGCCCACCCCCCACCCTGTGGAGATGGGGCACATGGGGGGCAGGGGACACCCTAACATAAGCGGCACCTCGCCCCCCCACTCCTCCAGCAGACAGGAAGCTCCGGGGAGCAGCTGCAGGGTCAGCTCCAAGGCAGCGGGCAGGAGCCGTGGGGCTGCGGTCACCAGCAGAGCAGCAAGGGGAGGGGCACCCCCGCTCCGGAGGCACCCCCGGCCTTCATGCAGTTCGCCCTTAAGTAAGGCCAGCCCTGAGGTTTCCTGTCAAGTAGCTAAAACTAAATCCAGTGGACATTACAGGAGTAGTTTAGGTAAATAGGGTGCAGGTACCCAAGTTGCTAACAGCCCTAACTTTATGAAGATGCTCCAGATTCTCCTCTGAAGGAGACCATTCCAGCAGAACAGGGGTCCGGTATCAGGGGTTCTCAACCTTTTTCTTTCGGAGCTCCCCCGCCTCCAATAAAAATTCCATGGCCCACCTGTGACATGACATAACTGTTCTTCTCAATATAAAAGCAAGGGCCAGCGTTAGGGGGTAGCAAGCAGGGCAAAGCTAAGTTGCACAGGCTTCAGCTTCAGCCCCGGGTGGCATGGCTCAGGGCCCGGGGCTTCAGCCCCATGCAGTGGGGCTTCAGCTTTCTGCCCTGGGCCCCAGCAAGTCTAATGCTGGCCCTGCTTAGCAGCCCCCCAGAAGCCTGCTCGCAGCCCCCCAGAAACCTGCTCGCAGCCCCCCAGAAACCTGCTCGCAGCCCCCCAGGGGGCCCCAGACTCCTGGTTGAGAACCACTGCTGTACGCTATGTAGTGGGCACTGGTTCAGTAGTGACTCAGAGGGAAGCACATCACCACCATCAGTTCCTGTAGCACACTCCGCTTTCCTTTGGAGATCCCCATCCAAGTACTGAGGAGACTGGCCCTTCTTAGTGAGAGATACAAGAAGAACATAGGCTGAAGGAACACAGATTCAGTCCTGATTAACTGCTACAATCTTAAGAGTACTGAGGTGACCACATTGTTTTCAAGTTTTGATTTAAAGGTACAGGATCAATACTACTGTAGACTGAGCGTAACATTTTTCAGAAATATGGAAATGACTTAGGTGCCTAAGTCTCACATGCTGGTGGAAATTTTAAGATGAAATTGTATTTATCTGGAAAATAAGTACAGTGGAAGCATCAGAAACGCCTCTACACTGCCCAACCTAGGTGCATTCATACTGAGCGAGAGAAACTCCTCAGAGGTGCGACAATTCAGTGTCACTGTTCACCCAGTCCTTGACCTCTGCTAAAACTACCTACACAGATGCTGATTTTGATAATGGCTTTGGGGGATACAAAAACCTGTCCACTGGGAACAGGGCCCCATCTCACAGTCATTAATAATTTTCCATTAGAACTGTCTGACCTGATTTAGTTCTGAACTAGCAACTTAAAGGACTAACGATCCCACTACCAGCGTCCCAAGCTAGCCAGTCCCTAAAGAGTGAATAAAGGAGGCAGCTCACTACCATCCTGGAATCAGTCACGAATAGGAACAGTCTTTCCCCAGTAAGCGGAGTCTTCACAACCATCAGCTCTGTCGCTGCTTTTAGTGCTATGCTACTGAAGCCCAAGCTCCTTCCCAGTGACACAGCCTGCTGAGAGAAACAAACAGGAACGCCCACTGGCTTTCACTCTGCAGGGGGTGCCTTGGAAAAGGAGCTTTTTCTCAGTGTGGTGGCAAAGAGTTCTAACACAGCTTGTCAGCATGGTTCAAAGCTGCTTACAAGCAGCAGAAAGTAGAGACAGCCAAAATAGGGGAGAGAGCTTCATAAGAGGAAAGAAATGCAGAGAAAACTGGAGGAGTGAGAGGAAAAGAAGGATGATCCAGAAGTGTACTACACTTTGTAACAAAAATTGTTCAGCGTGAGTTTTGTAGGTTACTAAGAAAGTTAATTTGTTCAAAGGGACAGAAAAGCAAGGAGGACNGTCCCAAGCTAGCCAGTCCCTAAAGAGTGAATAAAGGAGGCAGCTCACTACCATCCTGGAATCAGTCACGAATAGGAACAGTCTTTCCCCAGTAAGCAGAGTCTTCACAACCATCAGCTCTGTCGCTGCTTTTAGTGCTATGCTACTGAAGCCCAAGCTCCTTCCCAGTGACACAGCCTGCTGAGAGAAACAAACAGGAACGCCCACTGGCTTTCACTCTGCAGGGGGTGCCTTGGAAAAGGAGCTTTTTCTCAGTGTGGTGGCAAAGAGTTCTAACACAGCTTGTCAGCATGGTTCAAAGCTGCTTACAAGCAGCAGAAAGTAGAGACAGCCAAAATAGGGGAGAGAGCTTCATAAGAGGAAAGAAATGCAGAGAAAACTGCAGGAGTGAGAGGAAAAGAAGGATGATCCAGAAGTGTACTACACTTTGTAACAACAATTGTTCAGCATGAGTTTTGTAGGTTACTAAGAAAGTTAATTTGTTCAAAGGGACAGAAAAGCAAGGAGGACAGCAAGGTTTTCTAGGTTAATGGTTTCCTTAATATTCCTGCTGGATTCTTTGCCACTCTAAACATAGCACAGAGAAAAAAAATAAAGATTCAGCTGGATCATCAGGAGCAGGTTCAAGAAACAGTTCTCTTGCCTCTCAATAGTTTTCCTTTTAGAACATCTAAAAGAGACACTAGTCCCTTGCTGGTTATAACATTTAAACACTTATTTAAATCTGGAAAAATTAAATCCCTTCACAATAACGTAGGCAGAGTAGTAGTATTTGAGTCATTCAAAAATGTGGTTGTAAAAAAATCCAATGTGTAAATGCCTACTACTGATATACAATACCTAGTACAAATATGCCTCACTGAGCATCCACTTTCAGTGGCAGTTGTGTAGTGTCTATTAAGCTGTATTTTCTTCTGAATTTTGTTGAAGGTTAGCAGAGAGCCTGGAATCAGCGACAGCAGAACCTTGAGCTGCTGTATGCAGCTGCCCCTCTCTAGTCTTCCCCATAACTACAGCAAGAGCTAATCTGAATTTGTGAGGACTCCTAGAAGCAGTTAGGAATGTGTCAGGAGTGATGTCTAGTGTTTCATTATGACCTGTACGCTGCATCGCTTTCCATCAGTAAGAAAATGGAAACTGTAGCCATGTAGAACAGGCAAAATAAATAACCTAATTGTGAGGAGGAAGTAAATGCCTTGTTTTGATTGCTGGGGAAAGAAAAAATAAATATTGTGGGAAGGTTCTCTAATATTGGACCTTCATTAGGGTGGATTATTTGATAGATAAACCTTCCCCATCATCTGTTTTAAATGGACAGCGTATTTGTTGGAGCTATTTCACCACCTTAATAAAAGGGGGAAATGATCGGGATTTGGGTTCCTCTTTCATTTTTTTTTTTTTTTTTTAAAAGTACTAAACTCCCATCACTGTTGCCAAGATGTGCAT
>QXTE01000177.1:2840936-2856753 GCA_003942145.1 Platysternon megacephalum
AGACAGACACACCCTCCAAGATAAAGGCAAACATTTGTGTTTCTTTTGATGCTAACAGAGTCAGCTCCAAATCATGGGAACTAGGTGGTGATTAACCCAGACTGATCATGCCAGTAGTGGTTTCTTGTTATCAGAGGAGGACATCCAACAATATAAAAGGGATTGAGGAAAGAAAACCCTGCTTAATCCTTTGCAAGAAGGAACAAGAAAGGGGACATCGTAAGGAGACTCCCGTCAGTGCCTTTCTTCTAGATCAGAGCATCACAGCCGTTTCACAGGTAGCTGTTACATCTATATATTTCTTCTAATGGAAGTATTTTATGGACCTCAGATTTCATATTATGATGGGAGTCACCAGGTGGTGCAGTTACAAATTCTTTTTGTCACATGAACACTGTTCAGCCTTTGAAGAAATACTGCATGGTTAGTTTTGTGATGTGGAGTTGCTTTGTGGTGGAGCTGTTGCAAGCAGCAGGAGGAGTTTGCTCTCAGCCTAAATCTCTAGAGCCAATTCTTGGTTTTGAGTTGTACCCTGGAAACTGGCCATTGGTGTTTGGGCTGAGATTGCACATAGACTATTGTTATCTTTCTGCAGTTTGTGACCTCCTCTGTTCAAGGATTGATGTATATAATGTAAAACAGACAAGATGCACTAAGAAAAAACCCAGACTCCCATATCAGGGATTTCTTCTCCAAAAAGAAACTGCCCTGCAAAGCTTGAAATCTGCTACCACTTAGAGAGGCAACAGTATAGTTATTCAAACTGCCCTATTGGGATTAATTTTAAAGGAGGGCCCAGATCCTGCAACTTCTTGATATCAGTACTGCTTGATATCAGTACTGCTTGATATCAGCGGAGATCCACATGGGCACATGTTTGTTTTACAGTCATACAAATCCCTTGCTATCCATTGGACAAATCTGCAAGGAAAGCCATAAACCCTTTCTTCATAAGATCTGCATTTACAAGACTGCACATGTAGGAGCAGGTAGTGTCACAGCCCTCTCCTTAGGCATGAAAGGTAAAACACAACAAAGAACAAAACAGAGTTTATGGTACTTCCTACTTTTAAGGATTGCCTCTGCATTCAGAGTCAAAGGCAGAAGGGAACAAAAAACTGGAAACAGATTTCTTTAAGTTTCCTGTTTTTCCTATTTAGGACCAAGTGTGATGATAGATAAATTGAAGAGGTCACACAAAGCCAGCTGCCATACAGAATTATTAAGCTCATCAAAAACAAGAAAGAGTCAGACCAAGTGCCAGAGGCACATTTATTTATGCAAGAATAGATTAAGGGCAAAAAGAGACAATCCACTATTGTGACAAGTGTTACGGGAATGATCATTTCCAGTAATCACTGCAGATTCAGAGCCCGCTAGTACACATCAGCACAGGGTTTACACTGAGTATTAACTGTGTAGGGGGAACCTTTAGGACATGTCCTTTCAGGTCCAATGAGCTGAACTGACAAAAGGAGACTTCATCTCGTTACCCACATGAAAAAAAGTCTCTCTCATGGAACTACTTAGCAGATGAAGAAGTGACCTTTCAACTATAGCATCATGGGATTCAAGTTCAGCATGACACTGGAAATGAAAGTCTGGCATTTCTGGTGAGCAGCTTAGGTCAATTAACTATTCACCGTAATGTGTTATCGGTTTAGTTTTTACAAGTAATGCCCACTCAGGAACAGTTCTTGTATTAGAGCTAAATACTCATATTCCACTTTGTATACACAGCACAGCGTTTCACCCATTACTTAAATGCATCCGCCTTTGCAGTGGTATGTAAAGTTAAACTAGGTTATGTAGGTTTCCCAGGGCCGGCCTTAGGGAAAACTGCACCCTGGGAGAACTTTTATTTTGGTGCCTTCCCCTTCCCATTACCTCTGGGCCCCGCTGCCTCCCCCAGTGTTTAAATTTGTATTGAAAGAGATGCCAGAGGCTAGAGCTCAGCCTGGCACAAATTAAGCACTGGCAGGGCGGCCTGATACTGGCGGGTGCTGGCTAGGCATCCAGCTCTGAAGGCAACGCCACCGCCAGCAGCAGCGCAGAAATAAGGGTGGTGCTGTCACAAGGGGGCTGCATCTTGCCAGAGCCCACGGCCCTCCTGCAGCCCTCTGGCCACTCCTGGCTCACCCAGAGCGCCATTTCAGATTTGGCAGGGAGGGAGGAAACTTTAACCATGATTCCAGGGACTACTTGGACACCTGAAAACTCCAAGGTTTTTGCAGATAACTTAGGAATTAGCGGACAGGAGCAGTGTATCTAATTATTATATAAAGAAAGAAAAAATATATACAAACTCCAATTAAAGCCACGTTTAAAGTTTAGATGTAAATTTAGAACAATTAGGAGATAATACAGCAGGATATTCCCAATCCCAAGACTTGAGGCATCAGTTCTAGAGCTTTACACATTTGATACATTGTACACTGTCTTTAGTAGAGATAAAAAAAATAAATAAAATGTGCTTACTTTCTCTAACAGACACACTGTGTTACTACCATTATCTACTCTATTTTAGTCAATTGTTTTTCACTAAAAACAATTTTAACATATGTGATTAAGGTTTTTTTTCTCTTTTATTAAGGGAATTAATTTTTCTAATTATTTTGGCATTTAAATTTACTGATCACAATCATGTCTGTGATTCACTAACATTTGACTCCATCATTGCTATTGGTATCATACTTGGAACTGCATTTATTTTCATGAAAATTTTAAGTTATTTTACAGATACAACTAAAAATACAATTTGAAAATAAGCGACCTTCATCTGCCCAGTGTCTAAAGTTATATGTTAGCTAAAGTTTTTAAACTGGCACTGCTAAGCTTAGTACAAGCTAAAGTTACATTCTAGAAGGATATTATTATTTTATTATACCACAATAATGAATGACAAAGCACAATATGATAAAAGTAATAATGATAATTACTCCAGCCAGGACAGGTTAGGCATTTTAGAACTCACTACTCAAAGAATTAAATGTCAGCAGGAGAGAGAAATAAAATTATGAAATGCACAGACCAGTCAAAAAACGAAAATAACAGCACTTTGAAAGAATAAAATCAGAGAATATATGTGCATTGCAGGAAATACCAACAAGTAACAAACAAACAAACAGAAGTGCGTGAAAGAGACTGTGAGAGCTTAGGGAGTGAGGTGGGGGAGCGTATGAGCAGCCGCAGCCAGCAGCTCTGTCCCTCTCTTGGTAAGCCCTGGCCCACCCCCCACCCTGTGGAGATGGGGCACATGGGGGGCAGGGGACACCCTAACATAAGCGGCACCTCGCCCCCCCACCCCTCCAGCAGACAGGAAGCTCCGGGGAGCAGCTGCAGGGTCAGCTCCAAGGCAGCGGGCAGGAGCCGCGGGGCTGCAGTCACCAGCAGAGCAGCAAGGGGAGGGGCCCCCCTGCTCCGGAGGCACCCCCGGCCTTCATGCAGTTCGCCCTTAAGTAAGGCCAGCCCTGAGGTTTCCTGTCAAGTAGCTAAAACTAAATCCAGTGGACATTACAGGAGTAGTTTAGGTAAACAGGGTGCAGGTACCCAAGTTGCTAACAGCCCTAACTTTATGAAGATGCTCCAGATTCTCCTCTGAAGGAGACCATTCCAGCAGAACAGTGGTCCGGTATCAGGGGTTCTCAACCTTTTTCTTTCGGAGCTCCCCCGCCTCCAATAAAAATTCCATGGCCCACCTGTGACATGACATAACTGTTCTTCTCAATATAAAAGCAAGGGCCAGTGTTAGGGGGTAGCAAGCAGGGCAAAGCTAAGTTGCACAGGCTTCAGCCCCGGATGGCATGGCTCAGGGCCCGGGGCTTCAGCCCCATGCAGTGGGGCTTCAGCTTTCTGCCCTGGGCCCCAGCAAGTCTAATGCTGGCCCTGCTTAGCAGCCCCCCAGAAGCCTGCTCGCAGCCCCCCAGAAACCTGCTCGCAGCCCCCCAGAAACCTGCTCGCAGCCCCCCAGGGGGCCCCAGACTCCTGGTTGAGAACACTGCTGTACGCTATGTAGTGGGCACTGGTTCAGTAGTGACTCAGAGGGAAGCACATCACCACCATCAGTTCCTGTAGCACACTCCGCTTTCCTTTGGAGATCCCCATCCAAGTACTGAGGAGACTGGCCCTTCTTAGTGAGAGATACAAGAAGAACATAGGCTGAAGGAACACAGATTCAGTCCTGATTAACTGCTACAATCTTAAGAGTACTGAGGTGACCACATTGTTTTCAAGTTTTGATTTAAAGGTACAGGATCAATACTACTGTAGAGTGAGCGTAACATTTTTCAGAAATATGGAAATGACTTAGGTGCCTAAGTCTCACATGCTGGTGGAAATTTTAAGATGAAATTGTATTTATCTGGAAAATAAGTACAGTGGAAGCATCAGAAACGCCTCTACACTGCCCAACCTAGGTGCATTCATACTGAGCGAGAGAAACTCCTCAGAGGTGCGACAATTCAGTGTCACTGTTCACCCAGTCCTTGACCTCTGCTAAAACTACCTACACAGATGCTGATTTTGATAATGGCTTTGGGGGGATACAAAAACCTGTCCACTGGGAACAGGGCCCCATCTCACAGTCATTAATAATTTTCCATTACAACTGTCTGACCTGATTTAGTTCTGAACTAGCAACTTAAAGGACTAACGATCCCACTACCAGCCTCCCAAGCTAGCCAGTCCCTAAAGAGTGAATAAAGGAGGCAGCTCACTACCACCCTGGAATCAGTCACGAATAGGAACAGTCTTTCCCCAGTAAGCGGAGTCTTCACAACCATCAGCTCTGTCGCTGCTTTTAGTGCTATGCTACTGAAGCCCAAGCTCCTTCCCAGTGACACAGCCTGCTGAGAGAAACAAACAGGAACGCCCACTGGCTTTCACTCTGCAGGGGGTGCCTTGGAAAAGGAGCTTTTTCTCAGTGTGGTGGCAAAGAGTTCTAACACAGCTTGTCAGCATGGTTCAAAGCTGCTTACAAGCAGCAGAAAGTAGAGACAGCCAAAATAGGGGAGAGAGCTTCATAAGAGGAAAGAAATGCAGAGAAAACTGCAGGAGTGAGAGGAAAAGAAGGATGATCCAGAAGTGTACTACACTTTGTAACAACAATTGTTCAGCATGAGTTTTGTAGGTTACTAAGAAAGTTAATTTGTTCAAAGGGACAGAAAAGCAAGGAGGACAGCAAGGTTTTCTAGGTTAATGGTTTCCTTAATATTCCTGCTGGATTCTTTGCCACTCTAAACATAGCACAGAGAAAAAAAATAAAGATTCAGCTGGATCATCAGGAGCAGGTTCAAGAAACAGTTCTCTTGCCTCTCAATAGTTTTCCTTTTAGAACATCTAAAAGAGACACTAGTCCCTTGCTGGTTATAACATTTAAACACTTATTTAAATCTGGAAAAATTAAATCCCTTCACAATAACGTAGGCAGAGTAGTAGTATTTGAGTCATTCAAAAATGTGGTTGTAAAAAAATCCAATGTGTAAATGCCTACTACTGATATACAATACCTAGTACAAATATGCCTCACTGAGCATCCACTTTCAGTGGCAGTTGTGTAGTGTCTATTAAGCTGTATTTTCTTCTGAATTTTGTTGAAGGTTAGCAGAGAGCCTGGAATCAGCGACAGCAGAACCTTGAGCTGCTGTATGCAGCTGCCCCTCTCTAGTCTTCCCCATAACTACAGCAAGAGCTAATCTGAACTTGTGAGGACTCCTAGAAGCAGTTAGGAATGTGTCAGGAGTGATGTCTAGTGTTTCATTATGACCTGTACGCTGCATCGCTTTCCATCAGTAAGAAAATGGAAACTGTAGCCATGTAGAACAGTCAAAATAAATAACCTAATTGTGAGGAGGAAGTAAATCCCTTGTTTTGATTGCTGGGGAAAGAAAAAATAAATATTGTGGGAAGGTTCTCTAATATTGGACCTTCATTAGGGTGGATTATTTGATAGATAAACCTTCCCCATCATCTGTTTTAAATGGACAGCGTATTTGTTGGAGCTATTTCACCACCTTAATAAAAGGGGGAAATGATCGGGATTTGGGTTCCTCTTTCATTTTTTTTTTTTTTTTTTAAAAGTACTAAACTCCCATCACTGTTGCCAAGATGTGCATACATTCAGGGAGAAAGAGGGGGGGGGGGGGGGGGGTGGGGGTGGGGGGGGGGGGGGGGTGGGTGGGGGGCGGGGGTGGGGTGGTGGGCGGGGGGGGGGGGTGGGTGGGGGGGGGAGGGGAGGGGTGGGTGTGGGAGGGGGGGGGGGGGGGGGTGGCGGGGGGAAGGCAGAACAGTTGGGTGTGGAAGAACAACAGAAGTAGATTATTTTCTCTTTATTCTTATGTGGGTGTGAGTTAGGCATAGATATTTAAAAATTGACTCATGGCATTGCAGCTGCAATTCCTTAATTCAAACTGCAAGAGTTTCCATCATAGCCAATTTTTTTAAATGATATTTAGTGAGATTTCTAGCTGTAACTAGACCTTTGTAATTTTTTTTACTAGTGTATCTTGCGAACATCAATAAAGTAGTATTTTATAACACTGTTAAACTTAAAAATAAATCCTGGGTAACTGTAAAAAAAATCCACTCAAATCTTTTGCCCGTGCAGAATAAGACAAGACTTTTACAAATGGTTACTTGAAAGTTTTGGTATAGGCCAATTTAAAAAAAAAAAAAAAGTTTCAAAAATGTACCCATTTCAGTAAGGCAGCCTCAATGCACAAATATTAATTATAGACTTACATTAGTAATCTAGTTTTGTAACCTGCTCTTAAATTTCCTCCCTCACTTAGTATTTTAATTGGACCCATACCTGCTGGTAGTAAGATGTAAACAAGAGTCCCAACTCTCCATATGGAAACAAAATCCTTTCAGGGAGAAGGAGAGAAGCAGCCCTGTCTTAGCCTTACTCTTCTGTTCTACTCAGTCACTAGAACAGAGGTATACCCCTAGCTATGCCAACCAATCTAAAGCTGACTGATTGTTTTGTCTCTATGCCTGACAAGCTGTAAAGACAATGTTATGTCTTCTAGTGGTTTAAGGACAATTATTATGTACTCCTTGTCTTTTACACAAGACCGGTAGAGCAAGGAAACTCACTGCAGTTTGTTGCCAGGTTTAAGATGAATGAACTGCCGTGTTATATTGATATCCAGCTCCCAACGGAGCGGAATGGTACAAGGATTACTCGGCTTGACAAACAAAGCAACCTCCTGCTCAGTCACATGAAGACTTTGGATGAGAATTATTGTTGGCCTGGTAGCATCTCTTAGCTCCTTAATTGTTATAGTAACCCCACACCTACCATACTTGTCACGACTAAGGAAAAGGTGTTTCTGGGAGGGGAGGAGCGGGGTTTTTTTTGGAAACATGTTCACATTTTAACTAATGGTTTAAAACATGTATAGACAAGGTAAAGTGTATTATAACGTGTTAGCTGGTAAAGTGAGCCCTAGTGAGGAGCCTAGGTTTTCACCTCAACCAGATAAGGTGGTGGAATACAACTTGCCCCATCTATAGTAAGGTTTTAAACATGTTCATGAACTTGTTTATTTAAACCACATTTTTCTAGTATAGACAGACCCTGAGAGAAAGGCTCATTTTCTCCATTGCAATGTGCAGGCTCATTTAGAACAAGTCACTTTATCAAGGTAGGACACAGACACATTTTGGGTTAACTCAGTACGTTAGCCATGGTGCTTAGATCTACAGCAGTTTCTCTCAACCTGAGGGGTTGCAGGACAGGTTTAGGGGGGTTGTAAGTGCAGAGCTGGCATTAGGGAGCAGCAAGCAGGGCAACTGACTGGGGCCTCACACCACAGGAGGCCCCACAAAGCTAAGTTAGATGCTTCAGCCCCAGGCAGCGGGGCTGGAGCCCCGGGTAGTGGGGCTCAGGCTTAGAGAGAGTGTGTGTGTGTGTGTGTGTGTAGGGGCGGGAGTGTCACAATTTTCTTTTTTTAAGTCCAAAGCGGGTCACCAGCACAAAAAGGTTGAGAAACACTGATCTACAGTGATGGGAGCAGTATTCGATCCGAGAGAGAGAGAGAGAGAGAGAGAGAGAGAATGAATCATTTCTGTTGGGGAGGGAATGGAAAGAGCCAAAGAGAGATGTTTTGTTTTAGCCACAGATTAAAAAAATTAACAGAATTCATAGAGATGAAGTGATTGCAAGTGGGCCTCAAAACAGCGTAGGGCAAAAATCAGTCAACTCTAGAACAGTCCTATTGCTCTCACCCTAAAGCTTTCTACGAGAGCTCTTCTCAGCCATCTTGCTAGTATCCAATTCCAGTGCTCTACTCTCAGCCTCAAATACACAGCACCAAGTCATTAGAAACATAGGAACGATCATAATCAGATGATGCCTGGGGCCCAAGTAGCAAGGTACCTTTGTCTCAGACAGTGCCAGAACCAGCAATTCTAGCACCTTCCCCTTGAGTAGAGGTCAGTTATGGACTGAACCTGCCCAGAGGGGGAAGTTTCACATGTCATTAGTTTGCTCGTGCTCTGAATCGTGAAGCTTTTAATTCCTATTTATTTTTTAATTTTTACAGCTATCTGTTGTAACATTGGGTGCTCTCACTATCCAGAAAAAAAGAAAACACTAATCCTACAAAGCTCTTTGCCTCAATGATCCTTTGTGGCAATGAGGTGACACCAACTTATGCTATATAAAAATAGTGTTTTCTTGTATCAGTTCTAAGTTTGTTGCCTTTCAATTGGTTTAACCATTTCCCTGTTCTCATATGAGAACAGATCGATAGAAGCACTCAATTTATCTTCTCTACACCGTTAGCTCTATCCTATCCCTTCAAATTGCAAGAGCCCTTTTGAAGTGTCCACAAAGCTCAATTCAGGAGCAGAATCTGAAGTAATTCAAGAGTAAAAACCCTATCAGCTGCTGCTATAGTATCAGGACTCCGGTGCCCTTCATTACCCCATTAGGACCCTAACAATGCTCATCAAGGGAAATCACTCCTGTTTGCTCACTGCTCTGAAGCGGATCCATTTCAACTGCTAAAGCCATTAAGCTACTGACACTGGTGGAGTTCTTAAATGGATGGGGGTCACTCAAAGACTTCTGGAGGAACCACTGGCAGGACAAGCGTGTTAAATCAAGCCAATAATCCTGGACCTAACCGAAAGCCTACTGAAGTCATCAGAAGATGCTCATGGACTTCAACTGAATTTGGATCAGGCTCCTAACCAACACTGATGTTAGACAGCAGCTCTAACCACTAAGTGAGGAAAACGATCAGTCATCTTTAGTGGATCAGTTTACCGTTAGACAAGAGTGTTTTAAAAAAAATAAAAAAATAAAATTTGAAATCTCTCTCAACTTTACAAAAACAAACATAAAAATCTGTATATAAAAACAAAAATACAAAATCGGTTTCTAAGAATATGGTTTCACACACACACTAAGTACAAGTAATTTTTCAGGCTCTTAAAAAAATCCAAAACAGTATTGGAACCGTTATCTTTCAGCCAGCTAGAGTCACTAACTTGAAAAAATAAAACCTCCTAGTGTCAAGTTATGAAGCTACCTGAAGAGTCATCCTGTCATACGGCATCTCTGCAAACACACAGCAGCTGTGTGTGTGCAGCATTTCTCTTTGAAGGCTACCTTGGGGCCCATTTCCCTGAAATTCATAGGACGGGACTTGTGGCTGTTTGTTCAGATAGGATCTTCCTTGAATTTTTCCAGTGTCATTGCTTGCTCTCCCTGCGGGGATTCTTATGGGATGGATCAGAATTGGTTAACATTCCCTTCTCTCCATTTCTCCCTGCATCAACTGAAAGTGCAGCTCAGCTGTGCTCTTTGAGAGGAGTGGGACAAATAAATGATGGTTTTACAGTGAGCTGAAAGAAGTTTTATTCATTCATCAAAATGCTCAGTGCCTGTCACCATTACCACATTACGTGGAGAGGCTTCCATTACCCACACTTGTTGCCTTTTCAGCCCTTCCCCAAAGGCAATGTGTCCAGCTCCCGGCCAGGACAGTGGGAATGGGTGGAGTGCACATGGAGATGGAAGAGACAAAAAGGTCAGAGGCTGCCCCAGTGACCAGTATATCAAGCAAGAAGGGGCATCCCATTTTTGTCTCAGACATTTCACAGTGTCTCTGGCGTTTCTAAGGCACCCATCACCAGGCCAGATAAAAACCTTATAATTTAAAAGCTAAATTACCAAGTGGGAAGATGAAGAAATTTATCATGCTCCATACTTAAGGCTGTATGATAAGCCATTTGCCCCCATATACGATTCTTGACTCTCCTGTGCATATTGCTACTGAGCAACTCTCGCCTCTTTTGTCTGCTTAATGGGGGTCTCAAGTGTACGTCAACCAGGCTACTTCATAACAGTTACATAGGTTTACTGTTCTTTTCCTGCCCTATTACATGGGCCAGGTTCCCTCACAGAGTTTGCGAGAATTCTTCTGTTGGAGGGAGCTTTCAGTGGAATGAGCAGGTTTGGGCCCTGGAACCCAAGATCCAGGCTGCATTTGAGACCTCTGCCAAAAGTCAGGCACATCTACCCAAAGGCCCTGAGTCTTCAAACTGGCTCCAGGACAGCCGGCTCTAGCGCAGCTCCAATTCAGCTGTGATGCCAGGGACTCCTTCGCACAGGGGTGAGCAAACTTTTTGACCCCAGGGCCACATCTGGGTATAGAAATTGTATGGCGGGCCATGAATGCTCATGAAATTGGGGTTGGGGTGCGGGAGGGGGTGAGGGCTCTGGCTGGGGGTGTGGGCTTCAGGGTGGCGCCAGAAATGAGGAGTTCAGGGTGCGGGAGGGAGCTCCGGGCTGGGGCGAGGGGCTGAGGGATCCAACTGGGAGTGCAGGCTCTGGAGTGGGGTTGGGGATGAGGGGTTTGGAGTATGGGAGGGGGCTCTGAGCTGGGGCAGGGAGTTGGGATATGGGGGTGTGAGGGCAGTGGCTGGGGGTGTAGACTCTGGGGTGGGGCTGGGGATGAAGTTTGGGGTACAGGAGGGTGCTCCGGGCTGGGATCAAGGGGTTCAGAGGGCAGGAGAGGGATCAGGGCTGGGTTAAGGGATTGGTGTGCAGGAGGAGCTCAGGGGTGCAGGCTCCAGGCAGCACTTACCTCAAGCAGCTCCCAGAAGCAGCAGCATGTCCCCCCCTCCGGCTCCTATGTGGAGGTGCAGCCAGCCAATGGGAGCTGTGAGGGCGGCGCTTGGGGAAGGGGCAGCATGCGGAGCGGAGCCCCCTGGCTGCCCCTATGTGTAGGAGCCAGAAGGGGGACATGCTGCTGCTTCCAGGAGCCACGCGGAGCAGACCCCAACCCTGCTCCCGGCTGGAGCGGGACAAGCCCCAGACCCCCACCGGGAGCTCAAGGGCCAGATTACAACAGCCTGTGGGCCAGACCTGGCCCACAGCCCGTAGTTTGTCCACCCTGCCTTAGCGCCTCTGTTCTTAAGGGGGTTCTTTAGTACAAAGGGGCTCTGTAGGAAAGTTAATTCAACCTCAAGCTGAGATTGGAGCTGGAGGTAAGCTATTTGCATGCCACCCGGTCCTCCCCACGTGACCCCTCCCTGAAAAGCGTTTTGTGCTGGCGTAGGAACAG
Organism: Platysternon megacephalum; assembly: GCA_003942145.1. NCBI lineage: Eukaryota > Metazoa > Chordata > Testudines > Platysternidae > Platysternon > Platysternon megacephalum. The sequence goes on from QXTE01000177.1 coordinate 2,852,516, forward strand.
AAAGGGACACTACCACAGAGGGAGCTGTTCCCCCTACCACACATAGGTCTCCTTTACGTATGGATAAGGCTACATTTTAGTCACGGGTATTTTTAGTAAAAGTCACGGACAGGTCAAGGGCCATGAATTTTTGTTTACTGCCCGTGACCTGTTCATGACTTTTAATAAAAATACCAGTGACTAAAACTTGAAGGGGGGGTTGCCCAGCGGCCCTGCTGGTGCTGGGGAAGGGCAGCCTGGGTGCTGGGGGGCGGGGCGCGCACGGGTGGCATCCTGGGACCCCCCCACTGGTGCGGGGGGTGGAAGGGGTACACGTGGTTGGCAGGGCCAGCAGGCTCCCTACTTGACTCCGTGCCCCCCTTCTCCCACCCAGCTGCAGCAGAGTTTGGGTGTGGGAGGGGGTTGGGGCACAAGACGGGGTGAGGTAGGCTCTGGGCAGTGCTTCATTTGAAAGCAATGTCCATTGTATTAATTTTTTTCTATGTTTGATCAAATGGAAGGGTAATATTTTTGAGAACAATTGAATAGTAACTGATGCACTTTTAAAAGTTTTTATAGTGTCAACAAGATCGGTCTCTGCTTGACTTTGTAGCTCACCTTTATTCATTTTTATTGTATTCAAAAGTTTAAACACAAACTACAGTATTTGGGATTTCAAATCACTCACTCAATAGAGCAAGCTCTTATCTCTCACACATACCTTCTTTCACGTACCTCCCTAGGGCAGAGTAAGAGAGTTTATTTACTCTGCAATAACTGACCATCTAAAACTCTCTGCACTGTTATATGGTTTTTGTAACGCAGCAAACATTTGCCACAATGTGAGGAGTTTTAGATATGTTTGACAATTATTGCTGAGTAAATAGACTCTAGGGACCAGATTCTCAGCTAGCATAAAACAGCATCAAGCCACTGAAGTCAAGAGAGCTACATGGATTTACACCATCTGAGGACCTGATCCTAATGCCTTCAGATTGATCAAGTTGTGTATTTGTAACTGTTTGCCAGTTTAAAACCTGCACTTGTATTAGTTAACTACAAATCTTTTGTGGGCTGCTACAAAAATCACACTAGTATCAATGCTCAAGGTAAGACTTGTATAGGAGCCTAGTGAACTAGAAGCAGGACTGGTACAGTCTGCAAAATACATTACCCAAGGCCCTTTCTGCACTACTGTTCAAATCTGAGTCCAATCCTGCATTCCGAATGCACCCCAAACTCCCCGTGACATGAGTGGGACCTTCAGCATGCCAAGAATGTTGACTGGGTTCCTTATTAGAAAGAACCTTTCTTGTTAACAAGGTACTGACACTTGTTTCCCTGGTCAGGGACAAGCTATGTTAGCATGAGTTTGTAAAGTGATTGTAGAGCAAGTTGAGGGGGTGGAAAAGAATGAGCTGACGTAGCCTCAGCAGCCAAGTGAGAAGACAAACAATTACAACATATTTGTTTTTTTTAAATCTGACCTTATTTCTTGCATTGAATTCTCATGGAAATCTAGTAGAGCTTGAAACTAGAATATTAGAAATATGAAGTCCCTCTGCCCACACAAATAATTAAATTGTTTTCATGCATTAAATATCCACTTGGCAGGGGAATGGGGATAGCTGAGTTGTAAATGAGGAAAACAGATAAACACAAAAAGAACATAAGAACGGCCATACTGGGTCAGACCAAAGGTCCATCAAGCCCAGTATCCTGTCCTCTGACAGTGGCTAATGGCAGGTACCCCCAAGGGAATGAACAGACAGGTTATCAAGTGATCCATGCCCTGTCACCCAATCCCAGCTTCTGGCAAACAGAGGCTAGGGACACCATTCCTGCCTATCCTGGCTAATAGACTCATGGAAGATAGCCATTGATGGACCTATCTAGCTCCCTTTTGAACCCCGTTATAGTATTGGCCTTCACAACACCCTCTGGCAAGGAGTTCCAGAGGTTGACAGTGCATTGTGTGAAAAAACACTTTCTTGTGTGTGTTTTAAACCTGCTACCTATTAATTTCATTTGGTGGCCCCTTTGTTCTTGTATTATGAGAAGGAGTAAATAACACTTCCTTATTTACTTTCTCTATACCATTCATGATTTTATAGACCTCTACCATATCCCCCCTTAGTCGCCTCTTCTACAAGCTGAAGAGTCCCAGTCTTATTAATCTCTCCTCATATGAAAGCCGTTCTATACCCCTAATCATTTTTGTTGCCCTTTTCAGAAAAGCTGTGTGTCATTTATATAGTGTATTAAACTTTTCATTTGGCTAGAAGAGGAATGATGCTGAGCTTCTAATGAATTAGGAAATCCAATTTGTTGTCATATGTCCCCCCCCAACCACCTCAGACTAATATTCCCCTCTCAGGCCTCAACAGAACAAGCTTCTACCTCCCACTCAATTAAGGAGAAGTAGTAGTGATCAGCACCAAAGGGAGTCCTGATGTGGGAAAGCTGGAGTGTGGGTCCTACATTGTTAGTGCAAAAGGGGAAGAAAAAGGACTGGCCCACTGCTCTAGTGTTGTGTCTGTCACAAATACCAAATACCTACTATTTTATGATTAAAATATCAATTTTAGGGTTAAAATCCCTCTATTAATACATTCTCATGAAAAGGCTAAGCCAAAGTTCTCTGTGCTCACCTTAGCTTCAGTGAAAATGCACACAATGCAAACGTTCAGGTCTGGCTAAATGTTAAGAGCTTATAGTCAGTTTCACTGTTTCCCCTGCATAGTCAATTTCCTGTTTCCCCGGCACAGTCAATTTCCTCTTTTGTGTGTGGCTCTTTCACACAACAGGGCAGAGAAACACATTTAAACTAGAAAGTGCAACCATACAGCTACCGAAACTGGCAGAGGACTCAGAAGTTGGAAACTGAAACTACTTTTAATTCTTTACCAGCTATACTTCAGGTTGATGGTGTCCCTTCAATAAAAGCATCTACTCACATCCCTTGGGAAGAGACAATTGACTAAGATTAGCACAGCCTGAGACTTTGCTTTTACACTGAAGAGAAGTTGAGGCATCATATTCCCCACTTGACTACTTTTTTGATTAATAAATCACTGGAACAGTGATGCCCTACAGATATATTGATGCGATGACCAAGTTTAGGTAGACACAGTGCTTTCAGCAGCATATATCTAAGCTAAGTGTGGACTGCTGCCCTTTGAACAGGACTGATTTAGTGATGTGTGAATAAACTTGAACTGACACAGGCATGAAAAAGCCACAGAAGTGGTTTCTTATGACTTGGCCCACCAGTGGTGTTCACATGACTGCACAGATCTAACAGTCTGGGACCAAACGTGCATTGTAGAAGGAAGATGTAACAGATCTCCTGTCCAGCTTCAGTGATGGGGGGTAGGCAACAATCGGGAGCTCTCGCAGTCACCCCTTCCCCACACTCTTATTTTACACATGTATGAACTGAAGAAACCACTCTGGGCTTGCCACTGCCTGGCTTCTAGTGTATTTATTTCCATCCGTGTGAGTGAGTGTAAGTGAATATACAAGACTCTAGGTAGTGGAGAATCCGGTCCAGAGTGGCCTGAAGTCACAAAGCAAGTCAGCGACAAAGCCAGCAACAATCCACAGAAGTTTTGACTTCCAACCCTGTGCTCTAAACTACTACCTGACATTAAACTATGGGGAATACGGGGGCAGTCTGTTAAAGTGATATTAAATTGCTAGTTTTGAGCAAAAAATGAAATCATGTGTTGCAACTCACAACATTTAAAACAAGATTTGAAACTGAAGTACAGAAGAAGTGGTTGAAGTCATACTGCCCTTGAGTTACTGGCAAAAACTGAATCTTTAAAGAACTCCTTTGATTTCAGTTACTGAATTCTTTTGTTTTCAGTTACAATACTAAAAACTTCAGTATTTTTAATATTAATTTCCCCATCAAAAAACTTGGATGAATAAAGTGCTATGTCACATTAGACTAATCTTACTCAAACATATGAAAACCATTTAGAATAACCCTAACATAATCCTGATGTTTACGTATCTCTGCCTCCAGCTTGCTTGACCTCTAGTAAGAAGTTAGTAAAAACACCACATCTGAAGACACACAGCAGATCACCTTAATTCAGCCATCTGTCCTTAAAGCCATGCCTACATACAGTAACTCCTCACTTAACGTTGTAGTTCTGTTCCTGAAAAATGCGACTTTAAGTGAAACAATGTTAACTGAATCCAATTTCCCCATAAGAATGAATGTAAATCGGGGGGGGGGGGGGGGGGGG
>QXTE01000177.1:2856762-2880292 GCA_003942145.1 Platysternon megacephalum
CCCCCCCCCCCCAACCAGGCACAGCCCACTGGCACTGGAGACAATGAGGCAGGCAAGGAGGCTGAAGGTGCTGTAGGTTAGGAGAAGCATGTTGTGCAGCGGCAGCTTCCCCTACTCTGCAAGCACCAGGGTCGGGGGGGCTCAACCCTCGGCCCATCCACGCCACCCCTTCCCCCAAACTTCCACCCTTAACCCGCCTCTTCTTCCCTCCCCACCTTTACGCCGCACGCTGTGTCCTCGCTCCTCCCCACTCCCTCCTCTTCCTCCTGCCTGTGGCAATCAGCTGGCTTGCAGCGTTCAGGAGGGAGGGGGGAGGAGCGAGGACACGGCACGCAGGCTCCCCCCACTCCCTCCCCTGCATCCTGCCCATGGCAATCAGCTGCCTTGCGGTGTTCAGGAGAGAGGGGGAGCCTGCGTGCAGAGTCCTCGCTCCTCCCACCTCCCTCCTAAACACCGCAAGCCAGCTGATTGCCGCAGGCAGGAGGCAGGGGAAGACGCTGATCCGCAGGGTCTGCCGGCAGGCAGGAGGCGCTTTGGGGGGAGGGGGGGCGCGTAGGGGAGCTGATAGGGGGGCTGCCAGCTATGGACAAAGCAGGCAGCCAAACGACGTTATAGCGAAGCATTGCACAACTTTAAATGGAGCATGTTCTGTAATTGAGCAGGGCTGTAAGATCGAAACAGTGTTAAGCAAGAGGATGTTAAGTGGGGAGTTACTGTATCTAAGCATGCCTTCGATTACAGTGTCAGAACTCAATCTTTCCAAAACAGATAGATGTGCACGTGTCCCTGTTCAAGAAGGGCATGAAACGGTCAGCTAAAGCCAAGTCTTGAAGACATATCCGGAGATGAAGACCTAGGCATGGTACACTATTTGGGTTTCCTTTTAAATCAAAGGACAGGGACTCAAGTAGTACGTTGGCACAAGATTCTGTGCCACACCCCCAAGACGTGCAATACTGAACTCGCAGCCCAGGGAGAGAGAAGGCTAAGGGGACTTTTAGACCATTTTTGCACCCTCCCATTCCTGTGATGTTCCGGGTGCTAGAGAAGCCCTGGTGTAACTTTGCTGTAACCTAGGCAGGTCTGCGGAGTCTGTCTCCTCAGACTGCCCTATGGGCCACAGTGCTGTGGTCTTTCCCCCAGCATGCTCCTCCCACCTCTGGCCTTCCCCCATACCATGGCTTTTGAGGGGGAAGCAGCCTTATGGCCATCTCCACCATTCCTGTGCCAGGGGAAGTCATGTAGAGGAGACTTTAGGGTCCTTGTACACTACTCTGACCCTTTTATACCACCCAGTAGGGTGGAGTGTCTCGCCCTTAGTGCGTGTATATCCCCATCCCAGGCCCTTAGTCTGTTTTAGACCTTTGAGATCACAAGAACCTCTGGCGTAGGGATCATTTCCTCTATGTATGTGCCGTCCCCATCCCTCCGTGACCATTGGGTGCTACTGCAATGTGATTACTAGCACTATTCCCACACCAGGAATTGAACCCGGGCTGCCTGGGTGAAAACCAGGAATCCTGACCACTAGACCACATGGGACTTAGGATTGGACAACCCAGGGCTCTGAAGACTTAATAAATGTGAAAATTTTACCTTGTCTTTGTATAAAAACCCTGAGCAGCGGGTTTGCACTCGAAACAGCCTTGAAGAAGTTATCATCATTATTAATAGGAAGAAGGTCCCCATGAACATCAGCATATCCAATCATCACCTCCATGCTGGATATGTGGTGGATGTGAAGAATGAGCTTGTAGAAGTCTTCAAACTTTCCTGGCTTGTAACGATCCAGAGAGAATCTTCGGAATTCTGCCCCAAACTACAACAGGAAACAGGAACAACGTGAGTAGACAATGCTATAATTAAATAATCAGGTTGTGCAATTTAATAGAGCATTTGCTGTTTTCCTCTCCCCTACACTGAACATGGCTGGACTGTGTCCTTCCAAGTCTATAGTTCCCAGATTATACTCTTGAAACAGTATTATGTATTGTATTATGCTAGAACAGACTACTTTGTAAAAATGTTATCCCTAGTACGAATCAATGCTTGTTTACAAGCTTCTTAAAGAGTCAGTTTAAAAAAAAAAAAGGTATTTTTTGTAAAAAATGGTAAATTTCAGCTAGAGCTAATAAAGCAAGATTCCACTAGAACTGACATTTAAGTTCAACAGTTCAATAGCAGTGTCTCTGGTGTCCCTAAAATTACTCTTCTCAAACCAAAGTAGAGAAACATTCTTCACATCCAAGTTCAAAAATAGCTAATCAGCTGACTGAAGTCATTTAAAAAAAATCCTTGACATTTCCCCATCAACAGCACAATTAACTTAAAAAAACAAAACAAAAAAAAAAAACCCCACACGAGACATTTAGAGGTATGTGTTGTACAGAGTACAGTCTTTCATTAAAAAGGGACAACATCAATTTTTACATGCTCTATAGCAGGGGTTCTCAAACTGGGGGTTGGGACCCTCATGGGGTCGCGAGGTTATTACATGGGGGAGGTCACGAGCTGTCAGCCTCCACTCCAAACCCTGCTTTGCCTCCAGCATTTATAATGGTGGTAAATATATAAAAGTGTTTTTAATTTGGGGGGGGGGGGCGGGGTCGCACTCAGAGGCTTGCTATGTGAAAGGGGTCACCAGTACAGAAATTTGAGAACCACTGCTCTATAGTTTCTTGGTATTCAAGTCCCAGGAGTAAAAGTTCTTCAGATTCCAAGTGAGTTGTTATAGGTTTTTGAATTCTGCCACTCCATTAAATCAATTTTTATGGCTGGCTAAAGAGCTACAATTTTTGTGGGACATACAAAGTTTCACATGGTCTCACCATGATCCACGGCAGCAGTTGAAAGGAATACTGTTAATTTAAGTTTGACCCAAAACAATTGCATAAAGAACAGCTGTTATAAGACCACAACAGAAAATTTTCCACACTTGCTTCCTAAATACCAATGAAAACAATTCTTACACAAATAAATACTCCCCGGCAGTGTCAGAAATGAAGACATTGTTAAGAACATAAAAGGGGAACTGACCAAACAAAAGTGAAACTAGTCTCACTGATTGAGGAAACTGGAATCCAATATACTTTTACTAATCTATGGGGTTGTTACATAGAATTTTTTTAACTAAGTGGGATTCTTACACTTGTCCCTGCACATTGGGTAAAGGGGCCGGAGTGGCATAAAGGGGTTTTAAAAGAGCCATATCCAGCTGGCAAAAATTCCTCAGAGCCTGAACTGCAGACTGTCTTCGGAGGACTCCTCACAAGCCCTGGTGTAGAGGGTGTCCTCCAGCAGGAAGGTCGTGGCCACAGCATAAGGATATTCCAGTCAGTTTTACTGCCCCTGGGCAGCTGGTTACAGGCTGCTATAACTTATGCAGTCCTACAGAACTAAGTTTACACTGGCGGCCATTCTGGCTCATGAACCAGTTCAGGATTGGGAAGGCACAAGGGAGGCTTAAGCCTCCCTTCCCCTGCAAGTTCAGTATTACCCCCCTTAGAGGTGCAGCACAGAATCTCACTCCCTATGTTGTAAAGTTGACAGTCACTATCCCTTACGGAATTTAATTGAGAATGATACCTTTGTTAGAATTTTTAGTCCAATCTCTAGAATTCTAAACTAGGATTTCATTTCCACTCAATTTTATGGGGGGAGGAGGGGAGAAAGGGAAAGGGTTGTTTTTTTGTTTTTAAGAGTAATTTATTGGTTTCATCACTATTAAAATTCTACTGGATTTTTCCACAAGGATTTAGATACCAGCAGAGTGCTATAGCATTCAATGTTTAGAGAGAGGCCAAATGGATGTCCTGGTATAGAAGACAACCTAAACTGAAGCTGTAAGCATTAATGATCACTTCAGCCCCAGTTGCAGACAGGGCTTTGGAGCTGTGCTCCAGCTCCGGGAAAAAAACCTGCAGCTCCACTGCTCCGGAGCTGCTCCGTGCTCCAGCTCTGGGCTCCGCTCCAAAGCTCTGGTTGCAGATTCATCCCTTCTCTGCCACCCCAAGAAATGTCTGACAGAGTCCTAAGGATTTACCCTCATCTTCCCTTCCGTTGCCCGCTAGGCCCACTGAAACCAGCCTCTCTTTTTGTAACATAGGTTGATCAGTAAAGCTGGCCAGAGGACAATTCCATTTCACAGCAACTTCCAAAGTTTCCAAGTGTTTCTGTTCCCCACCGGAACAAATACAAAACTTTTCCAATGTTTTTGCATAAGCGAAATTGTGTCAAAATGTTGGGTTTCAGATCAAAACCTGAGCTTTTCAATTGGGGAAGGAGTGTGTGAGCACATATGTAGCCTGGTGGGTAGGGCACCGCCTGGGATGTGGGAGATCCACATTCAAATCCCTGCTCTGCCTGACTGAGCAGAGCTCTTCATCCCTGATCACTCTGAATCAGACAGAACAGAGATTGAACCTGGTCTCCTAATATCCCAGGCCAGTGCCCTAACCACTAAGCTAAGGAGAGAGAAGGGGTAAGCAGGTGTGTCTCCTCCACTCCCTTCCTTCCAGACAAAAACTCTGTTGAAATCAACATGTTTCCTTGAAACATTTTGGCTTCACCAAAACAGCACAGTTCAACTAGACTTCAGTTTCAAAAAATGAAAGTGTGTCTCCAGGCTTCTAACAGAGTATGGTAAAACAGACACTAAAGAAAGCATCTGCCCATTTTAATTCTGTAGGTATTAAAAAGAGCCTGAACCCTGAACTTTGGGGGGGAAGTTTTGATCTGCACTCAAACTCAGGCCCATCTCTAATAAGTCAAGGTTTTTCAGTCAAGTTTCTTTTTGACTATTACTGTAAACCAGAATCAATCACAGTCCATCAGTACACGCTCAAAAAACACCCATTAAAGCAGGGGTCTCAAACTCAATTTACCTGAGGGCCAGTGCCGGTCCACAAATCCTCCCAGCGGGCCAATAATGTCACTGAAGATGGCATTCACGCCACCTCCCAGTCCGTTTCCCACCCTTTTCCCTCGCACCCGTGGCCTCATGCCGCCCCGGCTGACTCTGCGCAGAGACTAGTGACACTGCCTCCATGGCTGACTCTGCCCAGCAACTAGTGATGGTTTCTCTGTCCCTCTCCCCCAGCCAATGGGAGCTGCGGGGGGCAGCGCCTGCAGCAGACAGCCGGCGGCACGGCTGCATGGGTCTCTCTGCCACAGCTCTGCCGGCAACAGCAGGGATAGGGAACCGCTTGCAGGGAGCCGAGCTGCCTGAGGTGAATGACACATTGCTGAGTGCAACCTCTGGGAGGGTCCCAGGCAGGGCCATCCCAACCCATATGCCAAGTACCCAGCTGCGTGGGGCACCAAATTTCCTGGTGCCCTGCGCAGCTGCGTACTGCTCCAGCCCCTGCCACACCTCTTCCCCATGGCCCCCGCCCCTGCTCTGCCCCAGCCCTGCCTCTTCCTGCCCCTGCTCCGCCCCACCCCCACCACTGCTCCACCCCGCCCCAGCCCCAAAGCCCTGACCCCTGCTCCGCCCCAGCCCCACCCCCACTCCCCTGAGGACTGCAGCAGGGCCAAGCCTGCACTCACTGGTGGCAGAAAGTGCAACAATCCGGCCCCAGCCGCACTGCCGATGAGTGCTGGGGGGCGGTTCCCCGTTGCCCCCCGAGCCATCCCCCCCCTCCCCCCGGTCCTCCCCCCTCACACAGTGGGGCTGCGTAGGGCCCCAGAATAGCTAGGGACAGCCCTGGTCCCAGGAGCAGCAGGATGGAGAAACGTTGGAGGGAGGGGCATGTGAATCTCTCCTGCCCGCTCCCCTCCTGCCCCCCCGCTTCGGCCAGCAGCCACGAGGGCCGGATGAAATAACTTTTTAAAAAGTTTCCGGGGGCTGCAGTGGGGAGGCTCTCGGGGCCGCAGATGGCCCACAGGCCGGGACTTTGAGACCCTGGCATTAAAGGGTCCTCCTCTACCCCACACACAATTTGTTCTTCAAAAATCCAAGAATTCTTTGTTTAATTAAATGAAGTTCCTGGTTAAGACAACTTGCTCTGTGCAAGTCACTCCAACCCAAACGTCTTTGTTCTATAGTTAAGACAGCCCAATGATAACATTAATGCAGGTATTAAATAATATTGTTGATCCTGAAGCAGGGGAAATTATTAACTTTGGTTGGGATTGTGCTCCTAAATTACTTAAGTGCTTTTGAAAAATCCTGTCCTTTGATCACAGCCTAGCCCTGATGCTAATTTAAATGCTTATTTAGTCCAAATACAACAACAAATTAAGATGCTTGTTTATAATATGAACAGCTGGGTCTAGTTTAGATTTCAATTCAGACTACCCATCCAAATGCACAAAAGCCAAAACAAAGTAGACCCAATTTCAATGGAGTCAAAACTGCTGTTCAAACTTTCCAAGTTTGAGTGGCATGTTACTTCCACTGACACGTAGTTTAAAATGTTACTCATTCTAATGCAGGTTAATACAAATGAGTACATGGCAGTGTTTTTAGTGGAAAGAAGTTGATTGCACATTCTTTTCTGCTAGATTCAGATGAGTATTACATGCCACCAGTTTAGGTGGAACTGAGTACTGACACATTAAACTCAAGTGACAAGAATAAAACATTTTCCAATTGCAATTAAAGTTAGCCACACCTTCTATTCCAAAAATTCAGGATTATTTGAATCTAAAAATAGCAGCGTAGTAGACCAACATATTGTTGATTAAGTGCCAATCGATCCAAATTTGTTTCACTACTACTTGTTAGGCACCATGTACATTTATGGTGGGGCTATAAAGAAACACAGATTTCCTACTCTAAACAGATTACAGTCTAAGGTCATGATCCCACAAACTGATCCACGCATGTAGATCTTTATGCATATGCGAAGCCCCGCTGATTTCAATGGAACATCAAGCAGGCATAAGAGTCCACTCTCATGGACCCAATTGCAGAATCAGGGGCATCAGGTGACTGGTCCCACTGAAGTCAAAGAGATTACTCACATGAGGTAGTAACAGAACTACTGACATAAGCATGTGAGAAACAAGGTGGGTAAGGCAATATCATTTATTGGACCAACTTCTGTTGGTGAAAGAGAAACGCTTTTGAAGTACACAGAGCTCTTCTTCAGGCAGCTGGATGTAGCTCGCAAGCTTGTCTCTTTCACCAACAGAAGTTGGTCCAATAAAAGACATTCCCTCTCCCACCTTGTCTCTCATGCCCTGGGACCAACATGGCTACAACTACACTGCAGTAAGTGTAAATCTAAATTAAGACAAGAACACCATAAGGGGATGCCGCAGGAAGGAGTAAGAGAAGGGAAGTTGCTGGGGAGAAGAACACAAGTTTTAAGAGGTAATGAAGGGTTTGTTTGTTTGTTTTTAAAAAGGTTGGTGGTAGATATTATAGTAATTTGGTAGATTAAGTTACACTGGGATATACAAAGACTGCAGCACTATTGCCAATCGGTTCCTTTCAGAGAAAAAAGCTTCCGCAAATGATAGACTATTCATCCTCCCTAATGAAGCTGATAAACAGTATCACCGTAATAATAGATTTCACAGTAGCACACAACTTGAAGACTGAATACTTCATTGTATTCAACCATGAAGACTTTTTCTAGATATGGGGGGGGGGGGGGGGGGGGGGGAGAGAAGGGGGAAAGGGAGGCTATCTTCCAGGAACTCGAATTCTAACTGCTTTTAAAGATAGCAAAGCAGATAGTTCAAGATGACTAAGATAAAAGCAAATGTTAGAGTTAGCACATCAGACAAAGAGAAACTAGAACTGAGACTCCATTGAGAGCCACCACCAGAACAATCCTTCGTTAGAGAAAACTAATCTACTTATTAGAATTGTTAGTTTATTGAACAATGAATTACAGTAATGTACTTTGACCTACTTACCTAATGCAAATATTCCAACTGATATTGCGAAGTTGAAGTGGAAGGAGGAACAAAGGGGATTAAAGATAATTTAGTCTGACAGGGCTACCAATGACTAACAAAACAGAGAGAATTGCAAATGTTTGCTTTGCAAACAATGTATCCTGTCCTAAGATCCTTCTAAAGATCAGCCAGCCATTAGCTTGACTATTTGCAATTACAAACAGCAAAAAGTACCCAAACTAAGCTACATAGGAACTCTGGTCCATTTCCATAATAAAGGAATGCCAAGAACAATAAAATAGCCACCAAAGTGGAAAAGGCCAAGAGCTCTGAAAATATATGTGTAGTTTATGGACAGAGCAATGAAAGCTCTGTTTCTGACTCACAGCTTCTTGACCCAACCATAGGCTATTTCTCACCATGATCAACATAGGCTGCAAAAGCAAGCAACCAACCCAAACACAAAAACACACATACTAATTTAAAATGTTCCATTCAAAACATTTATGAGAGAGTGAAAAAATGAAGCACTAAGTGCTATTTCCCTGCCTGACCTTAAAAGTTTATTGCTAGCTGTGAGTTTGGACAATTCTCTCTAATAAGACTTATAACCCCTTCAAAGACCAACATTTAGCAATAAACATGAATTACGTTAACCGCCTACTTCTCATGAAGCAGGATCTCAGATACAGAAAGAAAAACAACCTGGGCTTCAGTTAACGCTGTACGCGCCACAGACAACAGCTATCAGTCAGTGATGGCCTAATTCTGCTCCCATTAAAGTCAACGGGAGTTTTATTGTGGACTTCAACGGGAGTCTGCTCCCTTTGAGTTTAATGAAAGTCCTACTCTTACGCATATCAGAAATTAGCCCAGAGTTCAGTTTTTAAATATGCTGAACTTCACATTACCAACAGTAATGAATAGGCCCCTGAATAGTATGTGCGCCATGATGGGCATCATCTCTCCATGTCAAGAGAAACAGAAGAGTAACAGCGTAAAGGGTTATTTTTTAAACTATGTTCCATTCTACGAATGTTCAGAATGCTGCTTCATTCCTTAATGGCCACCTGCAATGGTGACTCTCAAATGCTACGGGGGAACTAATCCTTTAGCTCAAGCAGTCGTGGCTCATGCTTTTGGAGGCAGCATGGCTTAGTGCACAGGGCCCTACAGTCGGAGTCAGGAGACTGGGTTCTATTTCCAGCTCTGCCCCTAATCTACTGGATGACCCTGGGTAAGTCACTGCACCTGTTTCCTTTCCCAACGTCTGTGTATTTAGGCTGTATGCTCGTCAAGGCAGGGCCAGTCTCACTGTGTGTGCAGTGCCTACGACAATGGGGCCCCCAAACTTCTTTGGTTCCTTCTAGGAGCTACTGAAATACTAACATATTGAAATACAAAGCCACTCCGCTCCCATCTACACACAAAATATTTAAGAAGTTTTCCTTCTCCCCCCATCCCTACAAACAGTAGAAATATGAGGCCTTCACTTCCCTCTTTACCAGAGGACCTGAAGAATAAGGTCACATAAGGTACTTGAACTCCAGCTCTGTCAGCCTTCAGCTGAGCAAGGAAAGAATGCTGAGAAGACTGACTTTTCCCCTTCCTCCCTCGCTGGGAGTGCTTCTCTGGCTCTGACTCCTCAAACAGAATAAAGGAACATGAACTTACACAAAAATCAAAACAAAAACAAGACACCACACCCCTACCACACGCTCTACATGGCCAAGTCTCCTTAATTTTCTCCTTATTTGACTTAACGCTGGAAGGTACGCAGATACCATGGTGACGGATACAGCATGGGAATATAAATAAGGAGGAGACTGGCTATCTTCATATGTGCGAATTTTTAGTCTGAGTATTTAAACTATGCATTTGCATAGTCTAAGTTGATCATGTAGAAGTGGCAGCTTCATCCAAATCATTAATTGTGGTCATAAAATCTATCAGTCTATTACCTAATAAATTACACTTACCATATTGTGGAGCTAGTGGCAAAAATCAGCTTTCAGCAAATGGATATTTAGTGGAACGAGTGGGAGGGGTTAACAATTTTGTAGTGTCTAGTAACCAGTCTGGTAGAAATTAAATAAAATACAATTGGGGACTGGGTAAAGCCAAACCTAATGTATACTGAGACCATTGCCTATCATGCTGACCAATACTGCCTCACTGTGTGTATCCATCTGTTGTCTTCTACTTAGACTGCAAGCTCTTTGCAGGCAGGGACTGTATTTTTGATCTATGTTTGTATAGCGCAGGGTTCGGCAACCTTTCAGAAGGTGTGCGCCGAGTCTTCATTTATTCACTCTAATTTAAGGTTTCGTGTGCCAGTAATACATTTTAACGTTTTTAGAAGGTCTCTTTCTATAAGTCTATAATATATAACTAAACTATTGTTGTATGTAAAGTAAAATAAGGTTTTTAAAATGTTTAAGAAGCTTCATTTAAAATTAAATTAAAATGCAGAGCCCCCAGGACCGGTGGCCAGGCCCCGGGCAGTGAGAGTGCCACTGAAAATCAGCTTGTGTGCCGCCTTCGGCGCACGTGCCATAGGTTGCCTACCCCTGGTATAGCGCTTAACACAACAGAGTCCTGGTCCATGACTGGGACTCTTAGGCACAATACATAATAAATAAATAATAATTTACACTGAATGAAAGCCTTCAATTTTGCAAACAGTTCTAGTTATTGTTGCATCAAGGTGGAATGTAGGCCCTGTCCACACCAGAAGTTCAACTCAGCTTTTGTAACTAGTTGACAAATATAGTCCGAGTTATGTTCTCATAGCAGCTCCCCTCTCTCTCTTTCAAGTGTGGCTGAACTAAGCCCAGAAAACACTGAAACAAACAGTCAGGCAACACAAGCATGAACAGCTATGCCACACTACTTCAGCATGGAACAGAGCAGCAGGAGGACATGCTCACAGCATGGTGCAAGAAGCATGTGGGGCGATACACTCTAGAAGTCCTGCTACACAGACAGCTCTGATGAAGAGGGCCAGCCATAAACCACACATACGTGGTTAGTGTTTTATCACCAATGCTGAAAGCAAATAAAAGCCAGTTCACCAAACCAATCACAGGAAAGCAACCAAACTAGCTTAGGCCTCAAGCAGCAGCAAGACACTTAGCTGACGTTTACTAACAGAGATTGAACCATGTGGATATAAGCCACCTTTACAGCCAACCATGCCATTTGGGGCATAGGCGCCGGCTTCACCTCTGCCCGGTGGGTGCTCGACCCTCCCCTGCCCCAGTCCCGCCTCTTCCCGCCCCTGCACCACCCCTTCCCCAAAGTCCCCGCCACCTTCCCTCCCCCATTCCACCCTCTTCCCCGCCTCCTCCCCCCTCCCTCCGGGAAAGTCCTAAGCACCACCAAACAGCTGTTAGGTGGCGGGAGGGCAGGAAGCGCTGGGAGGGAGGGGGAGGAGCGGGGATGCGGCATGCTTGGGAAGGGGGAGGAGGCGGGGCAGGGGGAGCTTGGCTGCCAAGCACCCACTAATTTTTCTCCGTGGCTGCTCCAGCCCCAGAGCACCGACAGAGTCGGCGCCTATGACTTGGGGTATGTCTTCACTACACAGCTAACCCAGGTGATTGGCACCCAGGCCTGAGCACCGGAATAAGCTTAGCCTGAGTGTGAAGGTTGCCTCTTATGGGTGTATCTGGGTGCATAGCCCATGGTTCTTTGTGCTGAGATGTTCTAGGATTCTTTCCCAGCCAATTGCAAGGGAACTTGTCTGTCCTTTAGGGGTGAGGGGAATTGTGGGAAGGCACTGGAGGAGTCTGCATCCTCATTGCAAAATGGGTGGGATTCAGCCTGAACTAAAGTGAAGCCTGGACTCTAACCCACCCCAGTAATCCTGACTTAAAGCACCTTCAAACCTGGATCAGAGGTTTTTCTGTGTGGATATGGAGATATACCTATCTCATAGAACTGGAAGGCACCCTGAAAGGTCATCAAGTCCAGCCCCCTGCCTTCACTAGCAGGACCAAGTACTGATTTTGCCCCAGATCCCTAAGTGGCCCCCTCAAGGATTGAACTCACAACCCTGGGTGGGTTTAGCAGGCCAATGCTCAAACCACTGAGCTATCCCCTCCTCCCCCAGTTGTGTTGTGCAGGTGAGAGCCTGAGTTAAGCCTACAATGAAAACACACCCTAACTGGTTACAAACTCAATTAAACCCTCTTACACACTCTACCAAAGCCTTCCCTTTTTAATCCTATGTTTATAGCACAAACAACNGTTGTATTGTGCAGGTGAGAGCCTGAGTTAAGCCTACAATGAAGACACACCCTAACTGGTTACAAACTCAATTAAAATCCCTCTTACACACTCTACCAAAGCCTTCCCTTTTTAATCCTATGTTTATAGCACAAACAACTATCAGTCATTTGAGGCTCACATCTGACCAAACCTGACTGGTAATTGGGAACAACTGTGTAGGGTGGAAGCGGGAGAGATGTCTTCAGGCAGGATGGCTATGGGATCTGAGAGCCACACCCACCTTCTCTTACACATTCCTAACTTACTAAGTGAGCCTGAAGAAATTCTGCTGGGATCAGCTTTAACCCTGTATTCTGAGGTTTGCATTCAGTCAGGGGTAGTGAGCATGGAAGGTCCATTTTGTCTTTAGCCCTGTTGTCAATTATATTCCTAGGGCAGAATTTACATTTTTTGTTTTTTAACCACAGGCTAGATGTGAGAGAGACAGATCAAGTCTGTTAAAGAGGAATTACAAGGGACCACTGAGGACGGCAAGTGTTAATTGCATGCATGAAACAAACCATCTTTGGGGCCTGTCCGGAAGAAGAGCCTTGCGTAGCTTGAAAGCTTGTCTCTGTCACCAAGAGAACCTGGTCCAATAGAAGACATTACCTCACCCACCTTGTGTCTCTAATATCCTGGGACCAACATGGCTACAACAACACTTAACTCCCTCTGCCAGGCAAAACTTCCATCAATTTCAGTGGCAGTTTTAACTGAAGGCTGCAGTAATTCAGTTCTATTTAGGCTGTACGCAAGTTCTCAATATTAGTTTTCAGGGGCATTCTTAAAAGGTCCCGCAGTTGAAGGTCCTCAATAAAGAGGTTGGTGCCAGTGTTACAGAAAGGAGACCAGAGACTAAAAAAAGATTAATAGTGATGTGCAAGATCACCACCGGATTGGGCCCTAGATAGATGCTAGTAGGTTTAGTCTTCTAGCCCCCAGTGGTTCTCAACTTTTCTAGACTACTGTACCCCTTTCAGGAGACTGATTTGTCTTGCGTACCAAGTTTCACTCACCTCACTTAAAAACTACTTACTTACAAAAACCAGACATAAAAACACAAAAGTGTCACAGCGCAGTTACTGAAAAAATTGCCTTTTTTCTCATTATATAAATCGCAACCCGCTCCCCCAGGTTGAGAAACACTGATATAATACAAAGAGCAGGATGATAAACAAGTTATTGTGTGTATGAGATTTTAGTTTGTACTGACTTTGCTAGTGCTTTTCACGTAGCCTGTTGTACAACTAGGCAAATATCTAGATGAGCGGACGTACCTCCTGGAAGACCTCTGCGTAAGGGTACGTGTACCCCTGGTTGAGAACCGCTGCTCTAGCCAATGGGTATCTAGTAACATTTGCAGAAACTGTATTTAACATGGTAACCACATGAATAACAATGTGCTGCCTTCATCAGCAACAGGTTGGCACATGGCCATCTTCCAGCAACTAAATTTTCCAATATGTACTTTCCAGCATAGTCAGGACCCTATAGTAGTTTGTCTAAACCAGTGGTCCCCAACCTTTTTGTGGCCAGTAGCACATTCATGTTTTCAGACGAGTGTGGCGGGCGCCAACAATTTTTCAAGGCTTATTTTGTATTTGTACATTAAATAATACGAAAAACGTCATATTTAATATTACATAATATATGAATCCAGAGAGAAGCCACGAGGACAGAGAACACCGGCACCCGCAGCCCCGGAGTACTCTGTCCCCAGCAGGCGCGGGGCCCCGGCTTCTCTCCCCCGCTGGGCACTAGGTAGGCCCCGTTCCTGCCGGGGACAGAGAACACCAGCGCCCACAGCCTGCAGCCCCGGAGTTCTCTGTCCCCGGCAGGCACGGGGCAATGGCTTCTCTCTGGCTTAAGCCGCGGCCCCATACCTGCCAGGGACCGAGAACACCGGCGCCCGCAGCCCCGGAATTCTCTGTCCCCGTCAGGCGCAGGGCCGTGGCTTCTCTCCCCTGCTGGGCACTAGGCAGGTGCACATAAATGCCCCGGCGGGCACCATGGCGCCCGTGGGCACCGCATTGGGGACCACTGGTCTAAATGATATGGCAGCTACTCCATCACACATCCTGGGACAGGACATCCCAGAGCACGTTGCCTCATGTGCATTTCCTGCAGGCACCGGCTGCCCAAGTTCTCCCAGAAAAAACAGTTACACAGCCCGGGGGGTTCTGTGGTAAGAAACGCTGCTGCATGGACAATTCAACTGTGCTTGCTGTAGCCAGGTCACAGAAGCGGATCATGACCCAATTACAAACATCACTGTACTTGGTGCTGCCCCCATCGTAGGCCCTGTACATGCGAGGAAGTTGGAATCTTAACAAATCTTTCAGAGTAGGAAGGGCTTGAAAGCTTGAAAGTTTTCCACAGAGTGGGTTATGGGTAAATGAATGGGACGGTGAAAGGAGAGAAGATGCAAGACATTTCTTCCCTCCGCCATCATCCTCAAATAAGTCTGTCAAACATATTTCTTTCCCTCCATCCTCCACTGAACCTGTTGCAGATGTACTGTATTTATCATTTGCTGAGTGGAATCCCTTGTCCATTGATGCTCTCCATTTAGCTCAACAATTACTTGGCATTTTGCTGCTGCCAAGACTACAGAACCTAAAACAACTGACTGGTTAATGCATAAGTTTCATAGATGTGACCACTTAAAGGAACCTTCCCGGGATCAGAATGAATGCTTACAATGAAACAGGGAAGACATTACCCTATTTGCTTGACACTGATAGCGTAGTAGGTGCTGTATAATACACAAAGACCGACAGTACCTGCCCTGAAGTGCTCAAGTGTTTTTGGGGGACAAGCCTATTGAACCAGTTACATAAACTGCTATTTCAGCTCACATGAAAGATTAATCTTTACATGCCAAGTGTGTTTTTGTTTGACTCTGCAACTGGCTTTTGTGGAAATCCAGAAATAAAATACAGCTAATCCAGAATGACTAAAGTCAATCTTGCTCTGGCATTCGGTCTTAATTTAAGATGGCAGCAACATATTGTGGTTTTCTCCAAGACTCTACTACATTTGGTTTGGATACAATCACTTCTGTTTGGACACTTAGAACAAGAAGTTAAATAAACGTATTCTTAGTCACATTATTTTTGACAGAGTTCATTTTAGTTTGACTCTAGTTACCAGAGATATGATCTGACTTCAGGAAGAATTCCAATACATTGCATAAAATCTGTTAACATCCTGGAGGTTCAAAGCATCACATTTTTAGTAGTGTACCTGAATATTGATTTTAAAAAGGTAAAGCTTATTCTTTTAAAGACCAAGATTTTCAAGGAGCTCTCAACTGTAGAAGGACATCATAATCTAGTATAGGCTGAGCACCCACAGAAAAAAAAATAGTGGGTGCTCAGCACCCACCAGCCACAGCTGTTTGGCAGCATGCCCGATGAGCTAATCGGGGGCACTGCCAAAGATCTAATCGATAGCTGCTGCCAAACAGCTGTTTGGCTGGGGGAGGGGCTTGCGGCAGGCAGAAAGCGGTGGGCACTTTGGGGGAGGGGGTGGAGCAACTCCCTCCTCCCCCAGGAAAACTAGAAGTCAGCACCTATGTAATCTAAGATAAAGGTACAATCGATCAATCAGGCTACTGAGAATTGACCAGCACCAATTTACATACCTATCTTGCTCCCATGGAAGTCAAAAGGGAGTAAGAGCAGTCCTCGAAGATTTTCATTCTCTTTAAAGGGGATTGGTAAAGACAAATTTGTTTTTACTGGAATGCTAAAGGTTGTAAGATAATACGACATTATACACCTGCAATAAAAACGTGTTTAATTTCAAAATGCTTATGTGGGCACATCGTATTTCAGTTGCTAAGGTGTTTGTACAGTAGTAACACTGATTTTTGCACACACACACAAAAAAAAATTTCAGCTGAGTGTCTTTTGCACAGGCACACATTCCTATAACAAGCAGCAATGTTAGCAGGACAAACCACAAGCTGTCTGTTTCTCCACCCTAGCAATTGTTTTTAATAGGGCAGAATTGCTGGAGGACTATTTGACTTCTGCACGTGTCAGAGATCCAAAACATGCTCTTTAATCCACAGTGTTCATTCTGTATGAGAAGAGCACTGTTTCTAAAGAGCTGTGCTCTGTATCGGAAGGCCTGACTCTATCATGAGCTTTATTTTTTGTGCACTGGACACATCAGAATGTCAATCTTAGAAGCATATTAAAAATCTAATTACCATCTTTGATAGAACACTGAGTAACTGAATATTGGATTTGGATGAAGTAGAATAGTAGATAACACATAAATAGAACTACTGTATTTATTACTATTTAAATTTTATGATTGCCTGTAATAAGTGTGACTGTTTATTGTAGCAGGATGTTAGCCAGTATTGGGTTTTAATAAAAAGGTCAATCAACTTGACAAAACAGAACGTTGTCACTTTTCCTCATATTGTTAGTAACTTGTCATTGCACCTGACACACCTGACTGCAGTGCTGTTTGCAAGGGGTATCATCACATCCCTAACCATAATTTAAAAAATAGTTTCATTTTCTGATAAGAGGATTTGGCAATTAAGCATCTCCTGAAGAGGTTTTTCTTTTACAGTCACTTAAAAAAAAAAAAAAAAATGTGAATCCACTCTAGAAAGATTGAAGACCCTTCTCCAGTTACTTTTCTCCTTGTACCTTTAATCAAGAGGAAATAAGGTAAGGCTATGGCTACACTACAACTTAAATTGATATAAATTATGTTGCTCACGGGTGTGAATTAGCCAACCCCCGGAGCGACATCACACTAGCGTTTAAGTCGGCATAAGTTGAGAGTGCTATGTCAGCGAGAGAGCTTCTCCCACCGACATAGCTACCGCCACTCATTCTTTAAGCCAACACTTAGGCCTTGGCTACACTTGCGAGTTGCAGCGCAATAAAGCCACCCACAGCGCCTTATCTCACTCCCCGTCCACACTGGCAAGGCACGTACAGCGCTGTATCTCCACGGCTACAGCGCTGCTTGTACTCCACCTCCCTGAGAGGAATAAAGAGTATTGCGCTGCTGCTGCGGCACCAGTGTGGCCGCCCAATGCGCTCTGATTGGTCTCCAGAAGTATGCGGCAGTATCCCACAATGCCTGTTCTAGCCACTCTGGTCATCAGTTCGAACTCTACTGCCCTGGCCTCAGGTGACCAACCGTCAGACCCGCCCTTTATATTCCCCGGGAATTTTAAAAATCCCCTTCCTGTTTGCTCAGCCAGGCGTGGAGTGCTATCAGCGAATCTTTCCAGGTGACCATGCCTCCACATGCCAAGCGAGCCCCAGCATGGAGCAATGGCGAGTTGCTGGACCTCATCAGTGTTTGGGGGGAGGAAGCTGTCCAGTCCCAGCTGCGCTCCAGCCGTAGGAATTACGATACCTTCAGGCAGATATCAAGGGCCATCATGAAAAGGGGCCATGACCAGGACGCTCTGCAGTGCAGGATTAAAGTGAAGGAGCGAGATATCTTCCAGAATGAACTCCTGTGGAAAATGTTGGGACAGTGTTCAGTGTAGGTGCCCCCTGCAGCTGTTGGCTCTCCCCAAGGCACAGAAACCCAGAGGACAGTACAGCCCTGAAACAATCAGTCCCCCTTACTCACCATTTTGGGGCTCCCATGGGTTATGTGTGCTCTCTTTGGGACGGGAAAATTATGCTATTGTGTAGACTGTGTGTGCCCTCCTTAAGTGTGGGGGAATCATTACTCTGTCTGGTATAAACAATGCTGCCTCTGTTAAGTGTTGCATTTTGCCTTTTCAGATGCAACCTTGAGATCTCAGCCGTCCGTGTTATCACCGGCTGAGAGACTGCAAAAACTCCAGAAGAGACCGCGAAAAAGCAAAGAAGACATGCTGCATGAAGTGATGCATCAATCTCTTACAGAGAATCAAAAAGCGCAGGAGTGGAGGGAGAGCGAAAGCAGGATCCGCAAGGAAAACGCAGCGCACCGGCGGCGAAGCACGGAGCACCGGCAGCAAAGCACGGATCGGCTGATAAGCATCATAGAGTGCCAAGTGGACTCTATCCAGGCGCTCGTAGCCATGCAGGTGGAGCACTACCGCCCCCCCCCCGCAGCCCTTGTCCCAAAACTCTTTCCCTTGTGCTTCCATGTCACCTCCAACCCACTTTCCCCAACACCCGGGTTCTTACCACCACCAGCTACCTCCAACACCTGTATCTTCACCAACCAGCCCTGAGAACTACGACCCTTCCCCTCTGCACTCACCCCCCATCACCATGCAGTATAGCCATCCTGAAGTGCAGCACTCATTGCACAGCACTCCAGACAGGACATACGCAAATCTGTGATTCTATCGTTCCCCACCCCACCCCCTTGCCCTTTCTGATTCCCAAACAGTTGTGTTTCTTTCAATAAATGAATTTTCTTTTCAATAAATGGATTTTTTGGCTTTGAAAACATTCTTGTCAGTGTGGACAGATAAAAGATACCTTAGCCCAGGAAAGACACAGGCACTGCACATCAGCTTAGCAAACACAGATTCCTACTAACATTGTAACCACTGGACTTCACTCCCGTGCAGGACACCAGACATTACTGCTGGTTTCCAGCCTCAAATTGCTCCCTCAAGGCATCCCTAATCCTTGCAGCCCCGTGCTGGGCCCCTCTAATAGCCCTGATCTCTGGCAGTGCAAATTCAGCCTCCAGGTGTTGAACATCGGAGGTCCATGCCTGACTGAATCTTTCACCATTCCCTTCACAAATATTATGGAGGGTACAGCACGCGGATATAACCGCGGGGATGCTGTTTTGGCCAAGTCCAGCTTCCCATACAGAGATCGCCAGCGGCCCTTTAAACGGCCAAAAGCACACTCCACAGTCATTCGGCACCGGCTCAGCCTGTAGTTGAACCGTTCCTTGCTGCTGTCAAGGCTCCCTGTGTAGGGTTTCGTGAGCCACGGCATTAACGGGTAAGCGGGGTCTCCAAGGATCACAATGGGCATTTCAACTTCCCCTACTGTGATCTTCCGCTCTGGGAAAAAAGTCCCGGCCTGCAGCTTCCTGAACAGGCCAGTGTTCCGAAAGATGCGTGCATCATGCACCTTTCCGGGCGAGCCTGCGTTAATGTCAATGAAACACCCATGGTGATCCACAAGCGCCTGGAGAACCATAGAGAAATACCCCTTCCGATTAACGTACTCGGATGCTAGGTGGGGTGGTGCCAGAATAGGAATGTGTGTCCCATCTATCGCCCCTCCACAGTTAGGGAAACCCATTTGTGCAAAGCCATCCACAATGTCCTGCATGTTACCCGGAGTCACGGTTCTTCTGAGCAGGATGCGATTAATGGCCCTGCAAACTTCCCGGTCGACTTTCCCACTCCAAACTGGTTCGCGACCCATCGGTAGCTGTCTGGAGTTGCCAGCTTCCAGATTGCAATAGCCACCCGCTTCTCCACCGGCAGGGCAGCTCTCAATCTCGTGTCCTTGCGCTGCAGGGTGGGGGCGAGCTCCTCACACAGTCCCATGAAAGTGGTTTTTCTCATCCGAAAGTTCTGCAGCCACTGCTCGTCATCCCAAACTTGCATGACGATGTGATCCCACCACTCAGTGCTTGTTTCCCGAGCCCAAAAGCGGCGTTCCACGGTGCTGAGCGTGTCCATGAATGCCACAAGCAATTTCGTGTTGTACGCGTTACACGACTTGCTATCATCGTCAGACTCCTCACTGTCACTTTGGATCTTAAGGAATAGCTCGACTGCCAAACGTGACGTGCTGGCGAGACTCGTCAGCATACTCCTCAGCAGTTCGGGCTCCATTTCCCACAGACCGAAACGGAACACACAGATTGCGCTGCACAGAAACCATTGAAAGATGGCACCAAATGTGGACGNGAGCCTGCGTTAATGTCAATGAAACACCCATGGTGATCCACAAGCGCCTGGAGAACCATAGAGAAATACCCCTTCCGATTAACGTACTCGGATGCTAGGTGGGGTGGTGCCAGAATAGGAATGTGTGTCCCATCTATCGCCCCTCCACAGTTAGGGAAACCCATTTGTGCAAAGCCATCCACAATGTCCTGCATGTTACCCGGAGTCACGGTTCTTCTGAGCAGGATGCGATTAATGGCCCTGCAAACTTCCCGGTCGACTTTCCCACTCCAAACTGGTTCGCGACCCATCGGTAGCTGTCTGGAGTTGCCAGCTTCCAGATTGCAATAGCCACCCGCTTCTCCACCGGCAGGGCAGCTCTCAATCTCGTGTCCTTGCGCTGCAGGGTGGGGGCGAGCTCCTCACACAGTCCCATGAAAGTGGTTTTTCTCATCCGAAAGTTCTGCAGCCACTGCTCGTCATCCCAAACTTGCATGACGATGTGATCCCACCACTCAGTGCTTGTTTCCCGAGCCCAAAAGCGGCGTTCCACGGTGCTGAGCGTGTCCATGAATGCCACAAGCAATTTCGTGTTGTACGCGTTACACGACTTGCTATCATCGTCAGACTCCTCACTGTCACTTTGGATCTTAAGGAATAGCTCGACTGCCAAACGTGACGTGCTGGCGAGACTCGTCAGCATACTCCTCAGCAGTTCGGGCTCCATTTCCCACAGACCGAAACGGAACACACAGATTGCGCTGCACAGAAACCATTGAAAGATGGCACCAAATGTGGACGGAAACACAGGGATTGCTGGGATGTGAAGCGTTGCATCACAGGGCGTTGGGACAGGACCCAGAATGCCCCGCCCCCCCCACGCCAGAATGGGAAGAGGTGCTCTGTGGGATAGCTGCCCATAATGTACCGCTCCCAATGCCGCTGCAAGTACCGCAAATGTGGCCACGACAGTGCGCTGTCAGCTGTCAGTGTGGACAGACTGCAGCACTTTCCCTACTCAGCTGTACGAAGGCAGGTTTAACTCACAGCGCTGTACATCTGCAAGTGTAGCCAAGCCCTTAGAGTGGCTACACTAGAGAGCTTACAGCGGCACAGCTACATCAGTGCAGCTGTAAGCTCTCTGGTGTAGCCATAGCCTTGGTGTGTGAGGATGATACACGTCTGACTCTTTTAAACAGAAACTGACAAGAGAAACTTACAAAGTATTATAAATCTTAAAACCAGAACCTTCAAGAGTGACAACTGAGTCAAGTAACTTCCTCCAGGTTATTACAGACGTTTTAAAAACTTACAATATTCCAGAATGTCCTGCTGGATGGAAAAGAAATGGAGACTTGTGTTCTCCATACGTATCGTGCCATTTAGGTCCACAGAGGAGTGTATATAGAATGCTAGATGCAGGAGAGAATAGTAGTTATGATCTGGCAAGATTACTTCAGATTATGAATTTGAAATTCCTGCCTAACCCTGGAGCTCAGAAGTTTATCTTGAGCTACAGATGTAGATACTATCTGCCTCAACAGGCTGTGGGTATTTTGGTTTTTATCCTCTAGAGAAAACCATAGAACAAAAAAAGGGTCAAAAATGTATTAATACTTCCATATCTATCTAGGGGAAGATATTAACAGGTTCCCAAACAGGTTTCCCTTCCCCCACTATCCCATCCAGCAACAGGATATAAAGCCCTTGCTAGTTTCTTTTGGGAGAGGTGGAGGGGGATAAGGAAGAGAGAAGTCAGGCAGAACTATTAAAGATTTCAGCAATCAACCTCATCTGAGGATGCGAGTGTATAAAGACAGCTTGTTTGTTGTTTTGCCTTATTTAGCCTTTGAGAAGACATCAGATCACCATACCATGGCAAGCCACTTGCACTAGGAAATCAGTTCTGACTTGTTTTATGAGTACTTCACAGCATTCACAACGTCATTCATTTTGTTAAGGGCTTTTAGCCAGAGAATCTATTGCTTTGAATATTCCCTGTGGATAAACATAGGATATTAAATATTCAGGGAATCAAGTGGCAGATGTTGAAAAATGCTCTGGGGCCAGATTCTCAGATGGCATAAGTCAGCATAGCACCACTGAAGTCAAAGGAGCTAAAATGAGTTACACCAGCTGAAAATCTGACCTTCTAGATTTTTTCATGAAGCTTAGAGGTTGCCAACATTGGTGAGACACATGGGTCTATTTTTTATAACAATTTCAGAAATAAGTGATAAGGCAGGAATAGTGTCTGAGAATCAGACCACTTGCTCTCAGGGGATATGAAGGATGTGAAGCGGGGCTCAAGACTGTTTCCTCAGAGGGCACCCACAGAAATAAGCAACTTTCTCCAGGGTTCAAAACCCTTCCTTTAGAGTTAACCTGAATCTGGTGTTACACTTTAGATTAGTCTTAATTAGTCTGGAGCAATTCTGCCCTTAGTTTTCAATCAGGACTAAATCTGAATCATAAAGGTTGCAATATACTAGATTGCTGGGTGTTTATATAAACAAATGATATCTGCTTCAGGATAAGAGGGGATGGGTCCAGAGGAAGCATAATTAAAGTTGTCAGGTGTCCCATGGCAATCTTTTTGGAGCTCCTACACATCTTGGTCAGTAAAAGCCAAAGAAAATGGTTTCAGGAACTTGCACAAAGGCACCCTTCTGCTTACCTTCTCCATTAACAGATGCCACCCATCCAAGGTCTTCCACCAGGGACCTCCTGGATCCCAAACCAATTACACACAAGTAGTTAAAGATACTATACTGCACCCACCTGACTCTCTCTTTGACAGGCCATAGCATTAGAAGATAGCTAAGAAAACAGGAGTTCTCATACTCAACTTTCTAGTTCTCAGACAGGATTTTTACAAGCTTCATGCTTACAAAATAAAGGTGACTAGATTCTAAGTATTTAGAAGGCTGTCTCCACACAGCTGCCAGGAACAGTTGCATTGACTAGTTGGTATTTAACTTGTCTTTTTTAACCATAAAAGAGTCCAGCCAAACCAAACCGGAGAGTAGCTGGTATTTCCAGGCAGGCCAGAGGAACTGTCATACCAGGACAAACCAACCTAGCCTGGTATCCCACCTCCAACAACTGCGAATCATAGATGATTCACTGAAAGGTAGAAAAGTCTGCATAAATGTAAATTACCTTGCCTGGTGTGTAATATTATATGTTGGGAAACAGTTTCTTCTTGACCCCGGCTGATCAACTTACCCCTGAAGTATCAGAATTAGCTACCTCATTCTAATATACCTAAGAGCTCTGTAAAAAATATAAGAGGAACTTGTTTTAACAGTGACCTTGCTACAAAAACTAATCACAAGAACTTGCTACATAATTAACACACAGTGTTACTACAAACAATGGATAACAGTTAGACTAATGCAGCATTAAGGCTGACAATTTAAACATACAAAAGTTAGGAAATTAAAGAGTTAAGGTTTCCATCATAACATTAACCCAGATGCATTGCATGTGTAATATTTTAGATAACTTATGGATGTATATATCTCGGGGGGGGGGGGGGGGGGGGGGGGGGGGGGG